>AYEL01069063.1:0-27510 GCA_000484575.1 Olivierus martensii
AAGCATCGGGATTACCACAAAAAAGGAATAAGAGAAGCAATGTTGCGTCAGATTGCTGAAGAGTTGGAAGGAAACTTTTAGGGCCGATTACAGAAACGAAGTTTTAACAGACCAGGGAAACTTTTAGGGCCGCTGGGAGAACAAGTTTCAGAAACCGAAACTAGCGAAAACACCGCTGTTCCCTTAAACATCTCTTGCCCCCAGAAATTGAATTTCTTAACCAATCAGTGATTCGCAGATGACGTCAGTAAAATGGCGTAGTTTTCGAGCATTAGTGCTGCAAAATCTTACAAAAATTTTTCTGAGGAAGAAAAAAAACGTTAATTGATCTAATTAAAGCCCATCCTACTATTGAAGATAACAGTTAGATATAAAATCTACCAAAAAAAAAAAAATGTTTGGAAAAGCATTCACAATTAATTCAAATTTATCATTTCCGATTTAATGGTCTCGATGTCTAGAACAGTAGAAAGCTAAAAAAAGAATTTTTCCAAAAATATTTTAAAAGGTATTATTTTATATAATCTTAGAATTTCTTATACCTTTCAGGAGACTTGGTAGAACTGATTAAAGAAGCAATAAAAACTGAAAAGGTTAAGCGGGAGTTGAATAGACTGGAAAAGTGGAAATAACCCAAGAATTGATATCGAAAAATTTTGGATTGTTGGATAACTTTCCCTAAATTTAAGATAAAGCAAATTAAAGGGCTCTTTTCAGAACCAAAAGTTTGGTAAAAAGTCTTATAAAATGAATGATAATTTTGAATAAATCAGGAATATTCTGATATAAATTATTATAATTTATGAAAAATTGTTTCATTACTGTATTTCTTATATTATTCGCCGATTTTTTAACAAGTTCAATTTTTCTGGATTCAAAAATATGATATTGTTTTCAATATGAAGATAAAAATTATAAGATACTGTAAAAAATAGCATAAAATAAATTTATAAAAGTATTTGCATTTTATTACTGTACTTGTAATTTATAATTTACATATTTAGATACAAAATCCCACTCAATGTTTTTGTTATACTCTATACTGTATAATTTTTATTCAATGGTTCTTAATAAATTACTTTTTTTACTATTATTTGGAATTTTTTATTTAAAATAATAATCAATTTTTCTGTGTCAAAACAAATTATTAATGAAATCCTTCTTTAGAAAAGTCTACATCGTCTTCCAAATTCGTAATCACAAATAAGGTATATGGATACGACACTCCCATAGATGACAATGAAACTCAATTTACTAGCGCCATCCTTTAGCCGCATGACAAACTAAACCTTCCCCAAAGCCCACTTTCAGGAGTACATCCATTAGTTCTGTAAAATTTTCATTCATATTTAAAAGATAAATCATCAACTACTCGCGATTAAATCAATTTATATTTTACTCTACTTTACAACTAAAATAAGGTAAGAAATCAGACTTTTATTTCATAAATTTAAAGACAGATTAAACAAATCAAGTTTAGACATATGCCATAAATTGTTTATAAAAAGGAACTTAATATAAAATTAAATGTGCGATTACATTATCATAGCAGACCAGCAGTAATTTTACTGTTTGTATATGAGAAAGTCATTTAAGCTGTGGTCACACTGGGAAATGTAGTTTGCGATGCAATGGATAGTCAGCCAATGAGAGCACGATAAAATCATCCAAAGAAGTTATAGTCAAGGCGGATGTTATTGTTTAACTGTTATTTCTAGGATTAGCGTTTAACTGTGCAATATAACAACATTAATTCAGTTTTAATAATTATTTTAATTATCTACTACCTAGAGTTAGCGATATGAGTGGAATTAAAAAAAGATTAAGAAAAATAAAGCTATAATTTTAAGAACTTCGCTTATTTCACGCCAAGCATGATTTTTTTTATATCTTTTTTTTCGATAATCCACGGAATTGATGTCCCACAAACAACTATGTTGTTGTAATAATTCAATAAAATTTGACTCTACGGTCGAATTTCATATAACCGCCATCTTGGACACGTGTCATAAATTTCCTCGCTTTTCATTGGTTGCGAGCTTGCAAACGTCGACGGGAAAACAAGCTCTCTTGTTTTCAAGCACGGTTGAAGTCGCGCTCTATTCGAGGGGGTTTACCAATTTGTTGGAAGAGCCATCGCTGTTGCAGTCGCACACGCGGCGAACAATTGCACAGTGTGACCACGGCTTTACAAAGCTATATGAAGTTAAAAATTTCTTACATCAAATATTTAATCAACAACTATTTACATGTGCCATTCAGAGGCATGCTGTATCTAAACTAGAATCTCACCATTATATTTAATACTCCTGAACAGGCGAAAATCGAACTCATTTCATTCCAATATAAATATTTAGTTTATGTTCTAGAATACACTATTTCAACATACCTACTGTATATATATTAAATTAAAGAAAATAGACTTTATGAAAATCAAAAATTTAGTATTATCAATATACATACCTTTCGTGATCTTTTGGGAATCGGAAATATGAAATATTCTTTACTTTTCTTTTGTAATTCGTACAAAATGAGCAGGAACATACGGATCCTCCCGACGCCATTTTGTGAAATACAGCTGACGCCATCTATTGAACGCATGACACGACGAGATACAAAAATCGCTGAAGTGTCGTATCGGTATACCTTATCCGTGGTTGAACTTTGACTAATCAGCACGCACGAACAATACGGTGCGGCAAGACGCGAAGGAAGCAATTAACCAATAGAAACGAATGTTTTATATTCTTGGAAAATGGAGAAAGTTGAACAGTGTGGTAGGGACTGAAATATAGAATTTGTTTTAGGAATACAAAAAAGATCATGTGTACATGACATGAGATTAAAAGAATACCGAAAATATACGATCATTTCTTTCTAATTACAAATCAACCACACTCCGCAAACGACCTCTATCGGCAAATCCACGAAACATGAGAAATAACTCGACTGCAATGTAGACAGGTGGGGCGCAGTGCAACGCGAAGCGAAGGATGCAAAATTTTCTGTCATCTTTGCTTCGTTCCGCTTCGCGTTCAGTGTGTCACGGCCTTAAGGAACGTGCATACTAAAAGATAGGGCATTATATTTAGTCGTGTAATCACTAGCATGAATCTTCCTGCTTTTGACGTGTAGAACGCGAACGAATGACGTCAATACAGAACCTTACCTTAACTCACGTTTGAACGTGAGAAACTCTCTAACGACGACTCGAAATGACGCCATGATTTCGTCATTCCAACTCTCTACGTCATTCTCGTACTATTCGTTCATGTTGCTGAAGCTGTCTATTTTGATTTCAAATACCTGTATATTTGAAAACAAATATTCACAATTATAAGTAGTTAAACAATACGAATACAGTATATCTTTATCACACATTTTCTCAAAAGTGAATAAATATTTTTATTGATTAAGTTTCAGCACATGTCATACAGTACGTTATCAGCTTTTATCTGTTTTGGTCACGTGATTTTAAAGTTTAGCGTAGCCAATAAACGCTGTGTGCAAAAACTCTTTATTGATGATATACTGTTATCATAGCGATATGTCAAAAGTACTTATCACTCAAAGAATAAATTTGATACTCTCTCTTAATAATAATTTTAATAATATATTCATGATAATTAATGAGCCGAGCAAATATTTTAATCATTTCAAGCAAGATAAAAAAAACTCTAGATAACGTAATATACAAACATTATAAATAATAAATTTTATTAGGAAAAGTGCCAAAACTTACACAAGAAATCACAACAAGCACTTGAAGCAGGATAAAAAACTAATTTTTGAAAGCGTTTCCGGAAAGCGATTGTATTATTAGTATATGTAGTACATATTATATCTAATAATAAATTAGTTATTTATCCTGCTTCAAGTGCTTGTTGTGATTTCTTGTGTTAGTAGAAGCAGCAGAACTCACTTGTTTATAGCTATGTGCCAAAACTTTACATTAAACATAATATTCATCAGCTGAAGCATTAATTATATTGGATCTCAATTTTTCATATGTTCAAAATAATAGATGCTGTTAGTTGCAGCTATTTGTTTTGTACATTAGTCATAAATTGCATCTTCAATTCTATCTGGCTATTAGAGTATTTTCTCTGATTAAAGACTTCTACTTCAAAGAAACTTGCTTTAATAAGAATTGAGGATTATATAGGAGAAGGAATTATAAATTATTCTTCATGCTTTTCAATAAGATTACGAATTTCGAGTTCTTTTATTATTTATTATCCATTATCAAAGATATATGATGCAGATTTGTTATTTTGAATAATGAAATGAACAATAAATTCAAATATGGCTTCTTTTTAAGTTTTTATGTCACTTTCCACATACAGGAAAGATCATTCAAGCCCGATTTATGAACTACAAAATCAATGGTAATATCAACCAGTAATTTTGGTCTTTGCCAATGGATGGCGCCACTTCCCAATCTATAATTACTAAGTGACAGGGAGAATTCAGGCCCTGTCACTTAGTACCACCATTTACACTCGGGGGAGAGACCGAATGGACTATAAAGAATGGGGCCAGGCCTGGATTCTTGTAACATCTATTCAAGGACTGTAATTCTGAATCAAAACCAGTTCCTCTGGATGGAAAGCTATAGAGCAGTGGTTCTCAAACTTTTTTAGGATTTCTTGCATGACCATCTCTTTACAATTTTTAGATTGCTCGCGGACCCTATAAAATTAACTACAATTACCAAAACATTTTTTGACAAAAAATTTATTTATTTAGAAAATGGCAAATCTTAATCAAATAGCCCAATCATAAGAAAGATGGAGAAAGTTTTTACATACAATCTTTCTCCTGTAGTGGACAACTATTCAAGATATTGAACAGTAGTTTTCTAAACTAGGGTCCGCGGACCCCAGTTTGAGAACCACTGCTATAGAGTTTCCATGCATCCAATCCATCAACCAAGCAAAAGAATGTAATCGATTCCCTACTACCTCAAAAAATAGATTCTGTATTTTCTAGCAAGGAAAGCACCTTGGTTGTGTTTACTGCTTAATTACTAGAATTTTAGAATCATTCTCCACTACTTCCTTAACTACAGTATTAGTCGACCGGATGATTGCGGGGAAGTGTTCTATATTTTCATCCTGGAGGATCCTGGTTCAATTCCCGGGTCCCACACCACCAATTTTTTTCAGACGGGGTCCGAATCTGATTCGTTGAACTTCATCCTCCACATGATGGCTAACTTCACCGGAATTTGGGCAGCCCATAGTGGCATAGAAATGCCCTGTCCTTTAATACTCATCGAATAAAAAGCAACGTAAAAACCATGCATACAGAAAAAATAATAGTATTCTCTAGAATCAAATTTAAAATTTATATCTGAAAAGATTTAAGACTCTTGTATCCTCCAGAATGGAAAGCAATATCCAGCCAAATTATTACAATTTTATAATTATTCTCTATTATTTACAAAACTATAGATACTTCCGCTAGATAGCCGCAGTGGAAGCGTGCATTGTTTCCATCGTATCCATTGTGGAAAATATGAGTTCAATTTCCGAGTCCCACATTTTCAGTTTTTTTTGAGGTAATGGATGGCTCGTTAGACATCTCTGGCTCGTTAGATATATTTCACATAAAGGTTAAGTCGCCATATCCTCATGAGATATTCTTTATCTGGCGGCGGCCACTTATAAGAGCCCATCATAGGCTGGCCAACACCCATGATAGGTTCAACCAGATGATTGAAGGATGGGTTCAACGGCGGGGCCCGAACCCCTCTTGAAAAACTGGAGGTGTGGGACCTGGATTTGAACCCGGATCCTCCAGGGTGGTAAGCTGTAGCTTGTACATTAGTCATAAATTGCATCCTCAATTCTATCTGGCTATTTTCTTTGATTAAAGACTTCTACTTCAAAGAAACTTGCTTCAATGAGAATTGGGGATTATATAGGAGAAGGTATTATAAATTATTCTGCATGCTTTTCGATAAGATTACAAATTTCGAGTTCTTTTATTATATATTATCCATTATCAAAGATGTATGATGCAGATTTGTTATTTTGAATAATGAAATGAACAATAAATTTCAAATATGGCTTCTTTTTAAGTTATGTCACTTTCTACATACAGGAAAGATCATTCAAGCCCGATTTATGAACTACAAAATCAATGGTATCGTCAACCAGTAATTTTGGTCTTTGCCAATGGATGGCGCCACTTCCTAACCTTTAATTACTAAGTGACAGGGCGAATTCAGGCCCTGTCACTTAGTACGACCATCTACACTCGGGGAGATGGCCGAATGGACTATAAAGAATGGGGTCAGGCCTGGATTCTTGTAACATCTATTCAAGGACTGTAATTCTGAATCAAAACCAGTTCCTTCATCTACACTCGAGGAGATGGCCGAATGGACTATAAAGAATGGGGCCATGCCTGGATTCTTGTAACATCTATTCAAGGACTGTAATTCTGAATCAAAACCAGTTCCTCTGGATGGAAAGCTATAGAGCAGTGGTTCTCAAACTTTTATAGGATTTCTTGCATGACGGTCTCTTTACAATTTTTAGATTGCTCGCGGACTCTATAAAATTAACTACAAGTAACATATAAGCTACTATTACCAAAACATTTTTGACAAAAAATTATTTATTTAGAAAATGGCAAATCTTAATGAAATAGTCCAAACATAAGAAAGATGGAGAAAATATTTTTACACACAATCTTTCTCCTGTAGTGGACAACTATTCAAGATATTGAACAATAGTTTTCTAAACTAGGGTCCGCGGACCCCAGTTTGAGAATCACTGCTATAGAGTTTCCATGCAGCCAATCCGTCAACCAAACAAAAGAATGTAATCGATTCCCTACTACCTCAAAAAATATAAATAGATTCTGTATTTTCTAGCAAGGAAAGCACCTTCGGTTGTGTTTACTGCTTAATTACTAGAATTTTAGAATCATTCTCCACTACTTCCTTAACTACAGTATTAGTCGACCGGATGATTGCGGGGAAGTGTTCTATATTTTCATCCTGGAGGATCCTGGTTCAATTCCCGGGTCCCACACAACCAATTCTTTTCAGAAGGGGTCCGAGACTGATTCGTTGAACTTTATCCTCCCCATGATGGCTGACTTCACCGGAATTTGGGCAGCCCATAGTGGCATAGAAATGCCCTGCCGTTTAATACTCATCCAACAAAAAGCAATGTAAAAACCATACATATAATAGTATTCTCTAGAATCAAATTTAAAATCTCTATCTGAAAAGATTTAAGACTCTTGTATCCTCAAGAACGAAAGCAATATCCAGCCAAATTATTAGAATTTTATAATTATTCATTATTTACCGAACTATAGATACTTCCGCTAGATAGCCGCAGTGGAAGCGTGCTCTGTTTCCATCGTGTCCATTGTGGAAAATGTGAGTTCAATTTCCGAGTCCCACATTTTCAGTTTTTTTTTGAGGTAATGGATGGCTCGTTAGACATCTTTCACATAAAGGTTAAGTCGCCATATCCTCATGGGATATTCTTTATCTGGCGGCGGCCACTTATAAGAGTCCATCATAGGCTGGCCAACACTCATGATGGGTTCAACCAGATGGTTGAAGGATGGGTTCAACAGACCGGGCCCGGACCCCTCTTGAAAAACTGGAGGTGTGGGACCCGGATTTGAACCCGGACCCTCCAGGGTGGTAAGACACAACTTTACCACGCGACCATCCGGCCGACTTTCCACATAAAGACTGATCTACTAGAGGTATGGGTGCCCGTGATGGGCACTGGAATGCCACGCCGCTGAGAATCCACCGAGTGGAAAGTAACATTAAACCACTCCGGAAAAACTACAGTATTCTTGAAAATAAAATTTGTTTAAAAATTCTCTCCACGTAAAGTAACTCATGCAAATTAATTTCAAATGCATATTTAATATTAATATAGGCAATAAGAGGATAGCGAAAATGCGTATTTCATTGCCATTTGTGATGCAGGATTGAATTCAGTGTCTCATTACTCTAGTTGCTTCAGAGATCGGCCCGATTTCGATCTCTATCCTTCATCTTTCTACCAAACCGGAACTGACAACTGAGCTACCCTTGGTGGGTTCTGAAATGAAGTAACCTTCGATTGGAAATCAGCATAAAACTGAGAAAAATAAACAAACTGAAATTAAATAAGCTAGCAATCAAGTCAGAAGAAATATATAATGCAATAAATTTATAATTTTTATAAATTAGGCCTAATTTTATATAAATTATTCATTTTTAGACTTATCTATTTTTATTTACTCTTTTATAAAAAATGACAACTGAGCTGCCCTTGGTGGGTTCTGAAATGAAGTAACCTTCGATTGGAAAGCAGTATAAAACTGAGGAAAAATAAACAAACTGAAATTAAATAAGCTAGCAAATCAAGTCGGAAGAAATAAGAGGCAAATCGTAAACTAATTTTTGAATAATATTTTTAAAAAATTTAATTATTCTAAGAATAAAATTAATATTAATAAATTTAGTTACAAGTGTAATGAGAAAAAGATAATAAATAATCACATGACAACATTATTTTTATAAGTTTATCCCTAAGATTGAAAACAGATCAGAACATATAAACAGTTTATCACCACCATTTATTTATTTACATGTATGTAACTAAGTGCTGTAGATTATTTTAAAGTTGAAATGAATATAAATTTAATTCCCTCGGTACTCTAATTTGAATGGAAAGGGACAATCAACATTTTGCCACCAAGCTTGCTACACAAAAAGAATATAAATTTAATAAATAGTTATTTTAAAATATTGTAATCTATGTTATAATTTGGCATAAAATTTACCAAAAATTAAATTATATACACTATTTGTTATTGATTGCATCCACACAAAAAGAATATAAATTTAATAAAAGGTTATTTTAAAATTTTGTAATCTATGTTTTAATTTGGCATAAAATTTACCAAAAATTAAATTATATACACTATTTGTTATTGATTGCATTTTATTTCACTTTTGATAGGGAGCTGGATTGGTTTGATAGGGAGCTGGATTGCTGGAAAAATGCAGTCAATACAGACGATTAAATTTTGGATTAAAATCTAAAATAATGGTTCCAAAATCTTTAAATAAAAGGTTTAAAATAAAGAAACTTCTCCTTTCCGTAAAAATTTTGATGAAAAAATTTTAGAATAGCCTTTATAGTATCAATAAAGTACTAGTTTTATAGAATATTATCACAATGCTTCTAGCAGTCGGCCATATTGATCGTGTGAAAGCGTTTTGGTTTTCAATCCAAAGAATCCAAGATCGAATCCGGTTTCCACACTTCAAAAATTTACATGAGAAATTCTGGTTCGATTCGTCTATTTCCATCATCTACAGTCCGACTGATTGCTTCACTGGATGGAAAACTGCAGCAGGGCCTGGAATCGTCTCTCCACATAATAGTCAGCGAAGATTATCACAATGCTTCTAGCAGTCGGCCATATTGATCGTGTGAATGCGTTTCGGTTTTCAATCCAAAGAATCCAAGATCGAATCCGGTTTCCACAGTTCAAAAATTTACATGAGAAATCCGGATTCGATTCGTCTATTTCCATCATCTACAGTCCGACTGATCGTTTCACTGGATGGAAAACTGCAGCAGGGCCTGGAATCGTCTCTCCACATAATAGTCAGCGAAAGATTGGGATGTGGAATAAGAAAAAATGCTTCTGGCACATATTTTAATTTTACTATCGACAATTAACATTGTGGCATTGATAGTAAAGCTATCATATGTCATAATAATAAATTTATATATAATCTTTGTATGACTGATGGCCTGTTTCTTACGCATTCTCATATACACCTATCGGATCAAACTTTGCATATTAATGACGTCATAGTCCGGCTGAATGAGGTTATCGTGACGTAATAATGATGCAGTCACAAATACGCACTACGATGACATCATCGTGCCGAAAAATTTTAAGGCTATCATTATTATATTATTGGCCATATTTTATTTAGCAATAAAAATCACAGTAACTAATCTACATGAGGTTATCGTGACGTAATAAT
The DNA here is from genome assembly GCA_000484575.1 of Olivierus martensii. NCBI lineage: Eukaryota > Metazoa > Arthropoda > Arachnida > Scorpiones > Buthidae > Olivierus > Olivierus martensii. Next base: position 10,037 of record AYEL01069063.1, read on the forward strand.
GATGCAGTCACAAATACGCACTGCGATGACATCATCGTGCCGAAAAATTTTAAGGCGATCATTATTATATTATTGGCCATATTTTATTTAGCAATAAAAATCACAGTAACTAATCTTCTTTTCTGCTCTTTTTAATAAATAGCACGAAATAAAATCAGATGCCACACATCTTATGTTCAATATACAATACTGTTTTCATGCTTTCATTATAGATCATTATATAGATATTTATCAGATATAAGCTTGTTGGGGTCAACGATGGATGGCGAGTAATGGAAATTTTCAGTCTTAACCCGCTAGATGTACAAAAATTCAATTCAGCATAGATATCATTCGAGTCACATACAAAGGAAAAAAAAAATCTAAAATCCCAAAACCACCACCAAAAAATTAATGATTGTAGCATCATATACCGGTTTGATTAAACTTAAACTACTTATTTATTTGATTTAAAATATTCAAATATAATAATAAAATACTCTTAAAATAAAAATTTAACGTTTTGATTAACTAAAATTTATGAATTTTACAGTTTAGGCCGAGCTAATTTAGACTGACAAATAATCAAATTAAAACTATTTAAACAGAAATCACAAATTCGTCCCATATTTTTTGCCATGGATAGTTTGTGATTTTTATTTAAACAACCTTTCAAGCTTAACTCTTCGAAAACTAATAGAAATCACAAATTCATCCCATATTTTTACCATGGATAGTTTGTGATTTTTATTTAAACAACCTTTCAAGCTTAACTCTTCGAAAACTATCTTCTGAGTTATTAGTTTGCAAGAATAAAAACTTTATTTCTAATATTTATTTAAAAAGTTTCGTGTGTGGAGAGATATTCCCGAACACATTCGATTGGAATTCAAGCAAACTGTCTCGCTCCAGATCGGAGTCATAGATTGCAACCAAAGGGGACGAGATTCTAGTAATATATATATATATGCTCGATAGCGTGAGTAATGATAGAATTCGAATCTGATCCGCAATCCCATACTGGTAGCCTATAAGTATGGTAGAGGCCATCACAGATCTGTGATGGCCTCTGCAATAGCTTCTTTTAACACCTTCCGATTAGAAAGTAGCATAAAATCTAAAAAGAATTTATTTCTACAGCATTAACATATCATACATTTTGCAAATTATAAAACTTTTATATGATAAAATCAATTAATAGTCAAAACGCTGAACGTCTTCAATGAGTATCATCAAATTGAAAATTTAGGAATTCATTGTTTTATATTGCTTTCCAATCGATAAATGCTAAATGGCGGGGCAATTGCATTCGTGATCGGATAGATCGAGGATGGGATCGACGAATCGAACACAGATTCCCCTGGAAAAATCTGGAGAGACTCGAGTCTTCTACTAGATGATGCATATTTTCGGCAACTCACTTTTGGATTCAATTTCGATAGTATCACGAATTCGAAAATTCCCCTGGAAAAATCTGGAGAGATGTAGAATCGACTCGAGTCTTCTACTAGGTGATGCATATTTTCGGCAACTCACTTTTGGATTCAATTTCGATAGTATCACGAATTCGAAAAATTAAAATTTGCAAATTCATGTTAAATTAATAATCACGAGTTCGAGAGCAATTGATGCACGTGAAAGGAATTTTCCAGTTGTCCTTGAACTTATCTTTCAGATTTCTATAAACAAAAATAACTTCTTTCCCTCCTACATAAACAAAATTTAAGCTTAAAACGGCCACATCAATCGACAAGATGGAGGATAGATAAATTGATTATGGAAATGTTTAATCGAATTTTTTTATCTTATTTTATTTTTGGATATCATCTTTCTGTTTTTGGTGAGAAGCATAAATTATCCTTATATGCACCATCATCAAAAAATATTATATTGAATTTTGTGCACTTTGAATGAACCCATTCAAATAACATTTTTGTATATTGATTTATTCAACATTATGAATATTTAATTTTTTTATAATAAAACTATAATCGTCGTTATTATTATATAATGAAACAATTGGCTAAATATATTAAGTAAATAGAGTGAGTAGCATATCAATGCTTATCTGCCCTGTTGTCTAATAATACATATAATGATAATGCGACAATGCACCTTATCATTTATAAATAGCATCCGTACAGATCTCTAAATATTTTATACAATGTCAATAAAAGTTAGATAATAATCCTATATATTCACCGGAAAATTATGCAAATCTATACTTTAATTTTGCATATAATAGTAGTGTTGTATCTATTCTTAGAAACTATGTAAATGAATAAAATTATATATAAATTTGTACTGTATATGCAAAATAGATTATAATAGTTACTGAAAACCGATAAAAGAAAACGAAAAACGGATAACTGAAACACTATTGCAACACTGTGTTTCTAACATTACGATAAAGGACATGACACACTGCGTAAAACGAATTGAAAGAAAAAATCGCAACCCTCGCTTGGTGTAGCACCGCGTCGCAGCCTATCTATATTGTAGCCGCGTTATCTCTCATGTTTTCATGGATTCGTCGAAGACGCTTGCGAAGCGTAGTTTTGTTGATATTGCAAAGCCATCGCGTATTAATAACTGAAACACTGTTGCAACACTGTGTTTCTAACATTACGATAAAGGACATGACACACTGCATGCAGCGTGAAACGAATTGAAAGAAAAAATCGCAACCCTCGCTTCGCGTAGCACCGCGTCGCAGCATATCTATATTGTAGCCGCGTTATCGATTCGTCGAAGACGCTTGCGAAGCGTAGTTTTGTTGATATTGCAAAGCCATCGCGTATTTACGATTATCTCGTCATCAAACTACAAAAATAAACTTTGAAGAAAATATAGACACGGTCTTCATTGCATCTATAACACAAATTCAATATCAGAATCCCAACCGCACGCCGTATCGCCGCCATTTTCTAAGCTTACGAAATATTCGTTTCTATTGGCTAATTGCTTCGTTCGCGGTTTGCACCACCGTATTGTAGACGCATACTGATTGATCAAAGTTCAATTTTTTTTTTTAATTCCTTTCTCACGGCTACGCGAGCAGCCGCACGGGAAAGATTATATCACAGTACATCATACGCGCGCATCCGCGCGGCGTTACTTTCTTCTTCTTAACTTCGCATCGTGTTCAGTATGTCATGATCTTAATTGTTGTTAATAACAATTGCAAATTTCTAACTATATTTTTGAAAACACACATGAATCATATGTGAATTTCCAACAATATAGTTAAATATTTACATCATTTATAATCGAAAACTGTTTAAATGGTGACTGAGCATGAAAATATTTTATAACTGTTTGTATTATATACATGTTTTTCATCTATTTTACCATTTAATTGTGAAAATTCATATTAATAATCATATCGTTTATATTATTAAACAAACAATCTTTAGGACTGAATCTAATTAAATACTTATCAAATTTTATATATTTAATTAAATATATTAATCATTTTTATAGTATTCCAAACATAATCCATGTTCTTAGATTTAATATGGCTGCATTTTGTTTAATTTGCACAAGATTTTAACTATTTTCAGCATTTTGAACACCTGTAATAACACCTGTAAGATATACAGGTGATCACATTATCATCTCAATTATTCTCATTATAATCGCCATAGTAGTTTATTTCTCTTCTGTGTAATTTATTTAAAATCGATTTCACTCGATTTTTCTAGAATTGACGTTGGAAAATTAAAAAAAAAAAATTAAGAAATTCTGCGTACTCGCGAAGTTCAATGCATATAATAAATTTTATTACAACTTTCCAAGATTAAACTCGTTATCATGCTTCATATAAACAGTTTTTAGATGAATTAACAATCAATATTAGTTACTAAAATGAAAGCATAGATAAATTTCTATAAATATAACTTGCATCCACTTCGAAATTAAAAACAGAGCTGTATACAGTTTGATAGGAACCATAAAGCATTTATTGTTTCCTGATCTGACCTATCACTTTTTATTACACAAATTAGCATATTTAATATAAAAATAAATAAATAAATAAATTTTATTTTAATGTTTAGAATGCCATGATTACAAACAACAAAAATATTAAAAGTTTAATAAATATCCTGGATGATTCCCAACTGAGAGTACAATTCCTTGTATAAAATTGTTTAGAACGAGGAAAATTTTATCAGATTTTGCAACTTTTTTAAGAAAAATGCGTGCAAAATATTAAAAATTTACATAAGATGTTTATTTAATAAACATAAACATCCTTTAACTGATTAAAATAGATTCGTCTTTTTTCAAATAAATCGTCCTTAACCTATTTAAAACTATACACTGCATCTGGATTTCTCTCAGGAAATACGGTTTTCCTTTCGTTGATTTTTCGAAGAAAATTATGAAAATATAATTCTAAAAATTTTTATAAAAATGCTATTCTTCGACAGTCACATTTAACAACTGTTGGCATTAATAAAATGTTTTTATTGCGTCATTAAATATTTATTTTTCACTCTTTAAACCAATGTTTTAGATCGAAAACGCAAAAAAAAAAAAATTATTCAATTTTATGAAAAAATTAGTATGAAAATTATAATTTTTTTAGAATAATAGCCTGGTGATGATTAAAATACATATATAAAGCTATTATTAAAATATCTAGATAAGATCGATTCCACTAGAGGGCATTGTTGATTGAATCTATAAATACGTGTGATGCGCATATTACAGCTTTCGGATCGATATTATTTAAATTGTAACATTCATGTTTAAACATGGTTCGCGAAGAAGGACCGAATTATATTCTGGACGAATCGTCATCAATAACGTCGAATGGGAGTTTATGCAGTTCGGATACAGAGACGTCATCTCTAGCATCCCGATCGTCATCTCCCATATTACAAGGAACGTACAATTCGCTGATCGATAGAATTCATCACAGGATTGATGTCGGAGATAAATTTTTCTCTCTGGAATTCTTCCCTCCTAGAACTAAAACTGGAGCAGTGAATTTGCTGGCAAGGTATTATTAAATTTTGATATTATATTTTATTACCTGTAGTTCACAGTTCCAGTATCAGATACCAGGAAAAAAAAAAAAAAAAGAAGATAATATTCGAAGTTTTACAACATTCATTCACAGAAACTATTCTGTATCAGATACCAGGAAAAAAAAAAAAAGAAGATAATATTCGAAGTTTTACAACATTCATTCACAGAAACTATTCCAATAGATTAAAGTTTAAATTATTTACAGATACATATGATAAAAGTTTCAGATTTTGAATGTAGACATGCATTTTTCCAGATTAGTTATCGATGAAAGAGATGTCGATAAGTTTATTGATGCGGAAGAAATTGCATACAGTTCTTTGAAAGTGCAATATTTTAACTTGTTTAAGGTTCGTCCATAAACTACGTCACGCTGTTAGGGGAGGGAGGGTGTAGGAGATTTGTGACGAAAAATGACGTTGGGAAGGGAGGGAGTCTTGCAAATTGTGACGTCATGGTACAGTCTACAAATTGTTAAATACAATAATTTTACATCACTATGATTAAAAATTAAATCCTAAAAATTTATAAAAAACTTTTATATGTTGATGATGTAACGATTTCATTTATCACTCACAGGGGTGTCTAACCTTTTGGCTTCCTTGGGCCGCATTCGAAGAAAAAAAATTGTTTCGGGCCGCACATAAAATATACTAATTCTAACGATAGTTGTTGAGCAAAAAAGTTAGTAAATAATGTACTATATATGATATCCATCATGACAAAGAAGCAAAAATGTCATAGCCTAATAATCTTTAACTTCTATTCGTTCAGAATTTTTTTTAAATCATTGAACAGATCAAGAGATTTTAATCACTGAAATAAGAAATATTTTAGAAAATGGAAATAAGAAATGTAGATAAGTATTTAAATAATCAATTTAACGAATTTTTAATTAATTTTAATACAAAAATAAAACAAATTTCTTTTTCTTTATTAGTGGGATATTTGATGTGTTGCAGCATTGTAATACTTTTTAATAAAATGTATTACAATGCCGTGCGAATTTCAAAAAGTTAAAAAAATAATATTGTAACACTTTTTATTAAAAAATGTTACAATGCCGAGCGAATTTCAAAAAGTTAAAAAGAATAAGTGCATAAAAATCTCAATATTTTAAGAAAGTGGGCCGCATGCGGCCCGCGGGTCGGATAGCCCTGCTCTATCATAAACCAAACCAAAACAAATCAAATAAAAAAAAAACGAAACTTATTGTAGCTCACGTGTCACTGACAGTACTAAAACTAAAGGACGTTTAAGTATACAGAATATAATTAACGGGTCTATGAGATTTGGTGGAACACAATTTTGCATATCAGGAAATTCTTTTCTGCTTTCCGAATAAACTAGTCCAGCAAATCTCATCAAATATACTGTAGCAGAACTGCCATTTAGGTTACATTTGCATGGGATTAAAGGGAAACTGGTCACTTAAGATATCAGTTTTGAAGTAGCATACACAGTGCAGGTATGTAACAACGATTATTTTATGGATTATATCTTTGTAAGAGCTGATGATGGCGTAGAAGCCGAAAACGTTACTCAGATTAAATGATTATGTTAAAAAAAGTACTGGACTGCTTCTGTGCGCTTAGAATTTGTTTAATAGTTATTTAAACACCGAAGAGAGCAGTTAGATTTTCAATTTTTAGTTTTATTTTGAAATTAGACGATGTTTATGTTTTATTTTTGAAAAAATAAAGATGGTCATGTAATATATTTGAAGCTACATTTTTTAAATAAAATATGATATATAATTTTAAGACATTTGTACTACTGCTAAAGTTTATTTGTAAGTTAAAAAATATATGTAATAAAATGCCAATGTAAAATTATTCCTATTTTCTATTTTTTTTTTACGTAAAATCGGAAAAAAAATTTTAAATAGAAGGGGAGGGTGTCTTCCAATTTGTTATGTCACGATCAGGAGGGTCAAGCGTAGTGTGACGAAATATGACGAAGGAGAGGGAGGGGGTAAAATGTGTTCAAAATGGCGTGACGTAGTTTATGGATGAACCCTTAAAGATCGAAAGGAAAATGTATTAAAAGACACAGACTCATTGAGAGAGATTTAAAATTCGGTAGTTTATATATACAGGGTAAAGAGAAACTTTGCCGTAATATTTTGTGTACTGATAGAGGATCTTTAAACAAGTCGAAAATGTTTAATGAACATATGGTCTAAATGACACCGTTTTCGAGTTATAACCCTTTAAAGCTAGCTAATCACCATCTACTTTACAAAGCGTCAAGACGCGTCGCGTTGCAATTAAGTATCGCATTGCGTCGCTCGTCGTCTTACTAACACGGAAGTTAGTAGGAAAGCGACGCGTCTTGGCAACTGGACACGTCGTGACGTTTTGGTTAGCTTTAAAGGGTTATAAAACTCGAAAACGGTGCCATTTAGACCATATATTCATTAGACATTTTCGACTTGTTTCGAGGTCCCTATCAGCACACAAAATATTACAACAAAGTTTTTCTTCACCCTGTATATTAAGATCTCTATACACAATGTTTAATCAATATTTTAAGCGTGCCAATATAAACAAAACAAATTTTTATATTGCGCCTTTGCACAATCTCAACCAATTGATAGCAAAGTTTATTACGATTATACTATACTAAAGATATGAAACACTCAAGAGGAGAATAAATCTCATTGAGTGGATGATATGACTGAAGCCCTGTCCTCCAATCAATAAAAAGTTCAACATTATTAAATAAACATATAGATTTATCACTCAGCGCTGTAGTATCATGTTCAAGTTTCTAGGCAAACAACAACATGCTGTGGTCAAAATTCTTAATTTATCAAGTTAATAGTTCGGAAACGATACTTAACAATCTGATTATTATAGATAAATTTTTAAATATATTTTTGTAAAAAGTAATGTAAACGTGTTAATTTTCGAACCTTCGCAATTCTACACGAAGAAACTATCATTCATATACAGCAGGGTGAAGAAAACCTTCGTCGTAAAAAGTTTGTGTACTGATTGGGGAACTCGAAAATGTCTAATGAACATATAGTCTAAACGGCACCGTTTTCGAATTATAACCCTTTAAAGCTAGCCAATCACCATCGAGTACACAAAGCGTCGCGTTGCCAAGACGCGTCGCTCGCCTTCTTTCTAACCCGGTAGTTAATAGGAGAGCGACGCAATGCGACGCGTCGTGACGCTTTGTGTACTCGATGGTGATTGCTAGCTTTAAAGGGTTATAACTCGAAAACGATGCCATTTAGACCATATGTTCATTAGACATTTTAGACTTGTTTCGACACCTCCCATCAGTACACAAAATTTTACGAAGTTTTTCTTCACCCTGTATAACTAATACTAAAACTAATAAAAGTTCTAAAATCAAATGTATACTTTTTTATTTTTGGAATTTGATCTATAAATAAAAAAATTAATGATGTAGATTCGATACACCTCCCATTAGTACACAAAATTTTACGACGAAGTTTTTCTTCACCCTGTATAACTGACACTAAAACTGTTCTAAAATCAAATGTACTTTTTTATTTTTGGAATTTGATCTATAAATAAAAAAATTAATGATGTAGATTCGATCGAATGAAGCAGGGAGGACCTCTTTTCTGTGACGTGACATGGCATCCGGCGGCAAATCTAAATGTGGATTCGGAGACTTCCAGTTTAACTATAGCTGGTGTGGCTCTAAATTACTGCGGTTTGGAAACCATGCTGCATTTAACCTGCTGCAATCAGACTAAAGAAGAAATAAATCAGAATTTAAGAAGAGCTCGTGATATCGGTTTAAAAAACATTCTAGCACTTAGAGGAGGTTAGTGCTATTTTGTTAACATATAATTTAGCATTAATCAATGTTTAAAAAATATATATATTTATGTAGATTTTTTCCCGGATGACAATAGCAAATCGGATGATTTCTCTTACGCTTCAGACTTAGTGAGGCATATTAGAGAGAATTTTGGAGATTACTTTGTTATTGGAGTAGCAGGTATGTCTATGAATAAAAAAGTAATAACCTACAGAGTATATAAAGCCCTTAAACATAGTAGATTCTATAATAATGTCTAGTATCTCTATCAGCAATCGTTTTGTTGAAAATCTACTTGCTAACAGTCAGAAAGTATTGAAGTTATTGTCAAGAAGTGAACTGTTATTCTAAATTGTACTGTATCATTACGAATTAATAATATCAATAAATGTTTTAAGAATAGCTATTTATGCTTTCAGACTGTTAACAGACATTCATAAAATGATTTTAGAGCAATAACTTAAGCAGAGAATATCTTGTGTGGATTATAGATTGTTGTCAATGATCTGAAAGCATACAATCCGTTATTGTTAAATTTGTTACAAAATTTAGTACAGTAGTAGTAATCTACAATACTTTGTGAATATCTTGTTTACTTGTTAAAGGATATCCATGTACTCATCCCGAATCTAACTCTTATCAGGAAGATCTGTATTATCTAAAAGAAAAGGTGGATGCGGGAGCAGATTTCATCATTACTCAGATGTTTTTTGACGCAAACACTTTCATCGAATTTGTGCGTAACTGCCGAAAGATCGGAATTAAAGTGCCTATCATACCCGGAATATTGCCGATACAGGTGATTATCAAAAATAATATGTTTAATTTTAAACATAACTGTATCAAAATTTAACTATAAAACTTTAATTTTAGAGTTACGATTCATTACGCCACATAGTTAACTTGACAAAGTTAAAAGTGCCTACATCTATTAGAGAAGCCATCGAATCTATCAAAGATAACGACGAAGCTATCAGAAAATACGGTATAGATCAAGCTGTGAAAATGTGCCAAGAGCTGTTATCGGATGATAACACTCCTGGTTTACACTTTTACACACTCAATCGGGAACTAGCTACTTCAACTATACTAAAAGAGCTTGGATTATGGAACTGTCCACATAAATCGCTACCGTGGCCAGTCCCGGTTAATCACAGGTAGTTAAAATAGTTAAAAAAGAAAAATAAATAAAAATTATGAAGTTATAAATTTATGTTTTCGTTATTATTAGAAGATGCAGCGAAACAGTTCGTCCGATTTTTTGGAATTTGAGGCACAAGAGTTATGTTTATAGGACTCAGACTTGGGACGAATTTCCGAATGGTCGTTGGGGAAATTCGGCATCTCCAGCATTTGGTGAATTAAAGGATTATTATTTATTTTTCATGAAAAATAAATGTTCGGATGAAACGTTATTAAATATGTGGGGCCAAGAATTAACCAGTGAAGAGGATGTGTGGGATATCTTCTATTGTTATTTATCTGGACAACCAAACAAACATGGATATGTGGTAAGAAAAACTTTTTAAGAATACAGTATAGTAGGTTCATTACTTTATCTCTTAAAGAAACCACATAAATCCTGCAAGTTATAAACATTTACACATGCTAATAATTTGGATGATTTATGTGATTTTGTTTTACCTTTCTCATATTTTTCCAAGTATACATTTTAATTACATTATAAGCAGTATACAGCAATTGGAATTTATGTAATATGCTCCTCTTCTTTAATAGTAGATGTAGGAAAGAGGGGTGTTACACAGACCATGACCACCAAAGGTCTATTGTGCACCCTTCTTTAATAGCGTAGTATGATCCAAAAAATTTTCAAGTTAACAAATGCTATATAATTTTTATATTTTATGAATTAAAACCATTTTTTTTTAATTATAAATGCCTTAAATGATACATAAGAATTATAAAAATAAATAGCACATGATAGAAATTTTTGAATTTGACAAATATTTAACCAAAAAATATGAAATTTTAAATTTTGATATCATTAATATATTTTTAATGAGTTTTTTTTGTGAAATTTTTGATAATATAGCATTTAATAAACATATTTGATAATTCATCACAAAAATGCAAAAACTCGATTAATTGTTTTAGAAATTCAAGTATTTATTTACGTAATCTATTAATTATTATTATATTATTTCTTAATAATTTGTCATTATTGCACACATATTTTGTTTTTTTCTGACAAAATATTAGATTTAAACAAGTTTTTGAACATTTTTATTAGAAATTTGAAAGTCATCTAAGTTTTTTTGCATTAAAATTCCCAGAAATCAATAGTTTTAAATATAATTTGAATTAAAATAAATGGCATTTTTTTACAAGAACATTACAAATTTTCCTTTTTTTTTTATATGAACAAACTTAATAAAAAATAAAAAATAAAAATTTAAATTATGTTTATTTTGAATCAGAAGAAAATTAACACGGCTTTGCTTTATATTATAGGTAACACAAACCCCTTGGAATGATTCAGAACTGAGTCCTGAAACAACTCTTATAGCAGAAAAACTTGCATCATTTAACAAAAGAGGTATTTTAACTATTAATTCACAACCTAATGTTAATGGAATATGTTCTACAGATCAGTATGTGGGATGGGGAATTCCTGGAGGATATGTTTATCAAAAGGTATTTCATGCATTATTTTATTTTTATTATTATTATTTAAAATAAGATAATTTTACCGAAAATAAACACACAAAATTTTTATGCAAAACAGGCATATTTAGAATTTTTCACATGCAAAGAAAATATTGCTGCATTATTATTATTTAAAATAAGATAATTTTACCGAAAATAAACGCATAAAATTTTTATGCAAAACAGGCATATTTAGAATTTTTCACATGCAAAGAAAATATTGCTGCATTGAAAATAGTCTTGAAAAATTATCCTTTAGTAAATTATCACATCATTAATGCAAAAGTAAGTTATTTCAGCTTTCTATTCAATATGGACTATTATATTTTTCATTTTTCTATTTTCAAGATGAAATATAATTCTTATTTTTTTTTTAACTCTATTAAACTGGAATAAAATTTATTAATTAAACATTCATAATTACAATCTGCATATTTTAAAAAGTCACTTAATCAAGCACTAGAATGGTAATAAACTTTTAATCATACTCCACATACAAACATTTTGGCTTATATAAAAAACTAAAAATGTGTGTGTTTTTGAATTAAAGGGTAAAAAAAGTGCAATTTATATTTGTTTAATTCAGTAGCAATTAATTTTATTAAATTTTGCCAGAATTTATTTATCAGTATTTTGTATATAAAATAAAACAGATTTATGTATGTATATATGTGTGTGTATATATATATATAGGGCATTTTTCAAGATATAGACATTCTACTATGAACTTTTGTATTTACAAATATGCATTTCAGTTTTGAATTTCAGAAAATCTCAAAAATTCCAGAATTTTAAATATATGATATCAGGATGCTTTAACAACAAATACAATGTAAAACTATGCAGTTAATTAACATATTATGGCAATATTTCAAGATGATGTAGATTACACTAAAATTCTTGGTTTATAATTCAAACTTTTTATTCAAATTTATGAAATAAACTTCTAATTATTCTAATTATGAAATATATTACAAAATTCAATATATGCAATGGCTTTGGTATTGGTAGGAACTACATAACAACGGTTTCTGAATTATGAACAAACTAACATATGAATTAAGTTCATAATTCAAGGAGGACCTATATTGTAAAGGAAAAATTAACTTATTATTAAAAATACGAATAAAGATTATTAACAATTTTTATACCTGATATAAAAATTAAAAATAAATGGGTCATATTATTTTTAATATAACATATATTCTTTAAGAAAATCAACATTGTTATATTTTAACTTCAGAAATGAATACTCTGACTATAGATATGACTATAATTATGAAATTAATTCATTTCTAAATTTAATTAGTAATTTAAAATTTACTTCTGAACTCAAAATATTAAACAAATTAAATACTGTATATACTTATTGAATAATATATATTATTGTTTTAGCCATTTAGAACTTTCTTATTTCAGTAATTTGAATATAAATGTTCAATTATAATGTGAGGATTTTCAATGGAAGCTATGCCATCTTGAAATAATATAGTAGCATGTTAAATAACTATACAGGCAATCCCCAATTTAGTTAGATCTGACATATGTAGATCCATACTTGTATAGAATTAATTTTAATTATAATTAATGAATCAGACCTGAACCCAGTCTCTTCTGAAACATCTAAAAGTATAGGGCTTGAAGTTGAATCCACATCTTCCAACACAAAAAACACACAAATCATGTGATAAAGAAATTGCAAGAAGATAACAACTTCTTTACCACATGATTTGTGTGTTTAAAAATAGTTATATTAGAGAATAATGTTAAATCTTTATGACTCACTAGTACTGTATAACATTATGCTCTGAAATATGTAGAATCGATTTATATAAAGTTTTGCAGAATGATCCAACTATGTAAATTAGGGACTGTCTGTATAGTTTTATAAAATATTTGTTGCTGGACCAATTTGCTATTTAAAATTCTTGTAGAATTTTTGAATTTTAGAATAATTTCAAAAATAAAATAGCACATTCATATGTGAAAGTTTGGATATTTATAGCTAAAGGAAAAGCAGCATATGCCAAGATTTTGGACAGAAACTATACAAAGCTGTGTTACCATATCAAATATTATGTACACACCTAAACTTCAATTTACACAGTACTTAAATTGTGCAATTTTGGTTTAACATGATTAAAAACTGACATCAAATTTTTGTTTTACATAGCACAATTTCAATTTAACACAGTTTAAATTCAACACTGACAACAAAAATAATCATAGTATTATTCTAGATTATGGATGACAAATAATAAAATGTTTAGCTGTTCCATCAGTATTTTTGCAAATGATCTCTATGTATATTGAACAGTATATATATATATGTTCTTTAATTTTTATATAATATTCAATTATTAGTTATGTTAACCATTCAATAAATTATTTCCTCAATATTGATCTAAACATGATCACAGCTTAAGATTTGAAAGGGAATGATGAAATTTCTTAGTTCCATATGAAATGTTTATTTTGAATGGTTTGCACCTTTATTCTTAAATTGGTACTTAAATTTTTGTTGTAATATATATCTGTATAAAACTAATTTTTAATTTATTTTAAATAAAATGTAAATTATTTAATTGTGTGTTATGGAATCTATCCCTTGATTTTCTGTACAAATGTTAATTTAAATTTACATGGTACTTTTGCAGAATCAATCTATCATGTAAATTGAGATATATTTATTTACAAAATATTTTTGTTTTTCATAATTTTAAATGTGAAGTATCAACATTTTAAACAATTTATTATGAAAATACTATATTATATACTTTATACATAATGAAATTTCTATTTATTAAATGCCAAAATAATGTATAAATATTGATTTATTATATTTTATAATATGCACAATTAATTATTATTTTTATGTTTTTATGAGAGATAATGTGCAATATTATTTAATAAAGCATATAGTACATTTTTTGTTAATAGAAACTCCAACAGTATTTATATTTTTTATGATGAAATCAAAAGAATTTCTAATCAATTTACAAATGCAATGTGATAATTTTGCAGCTTATTAAAAATACATATTTTTCTTTTGATTTTTATTATTTTTATGTTTTTATAAGATGTAATGTGCAATATTATTTAATAAAGCATATAGTGCATTTTTTGTTAATAGAAACTCCAACAGTATTTATATTTTTTATGATGAAATCAAAAGAATTTCTATAAATCTTTTTTATGATGAAATCAAAATTATCAAATGCAATGTGATAATTTTGCAGCTTATTAAAAATACATATTTTTCTTTTGATTTTTTTATCTTTTAACTCATTTTATAAACAATGTTTTCAAAAAGCAAAACACTTATAAAATTTCTTTGGCATTTTTCAATGAATAACATTTCAGTAAAAATTTTTGTAAAAAATTACACAACAGTACTCAATGCTTCAGATGCTACAGATAAAACAATTTTTATCATTAATGATTACAAAGAATATTTTTTATTTACAGAGGGATTTCTGACTTAGGAATGTATTGAAAGATTTTAACTGATTTTATAAACAATGTTTTCAAAAAGCAAAACACTTATTGAAAAATGTCAAAGAAATTTTATGAGTAACATTTCATTAAAAATTTTTGTAAAAAATTACACAACAGTACTCAATGCTTCGGATGCTACAGATAAAACAATTTTTATCATTTATGATTACAAAGAATATTTTTTATTTACAGAGGGATTTCTGACTTAGGAATGTATTGAAAATTTTTGATCAAAATTCAATTCCATCATAACTTGAAATATGATTTCTCATAAGCACAATGTTATAAATGGAAGCTTGATTCCCTTATCATCAAAACTAGAATATTCAAGATTTTTAAAAAGAAAAATAACACAGAAACGTTGACTAAACACTGTTTATTCCTTAAAATAAGGAATGAGTACAACTCATCTCTGTTAAACATTTATGCAACTAAAAATAAAATATTATTAATATTTTCTTTAATTTTAGCTTCATGTTTAGTAAAAACAAAATTGGAATGCACAATATAGTTATATTTGCATATAAAAGTTCTTTATTATTAATATTTTCTTTATTTTTAGCTTCTTTATGTTTAGTAAAAACAAAATTGGAATGCACAATATAGTTATATTTGCATATAAAAGTTCATAGTAAAAATATTCACCAAAAATTATTCTCTAACAACATTTTCAAATCATTGGTTGATTACTGATAATAGGGTCCATTACAAGCCCAAAAAAGCTTTTTGCATTATCTGGAAGAATCAACAGAACTATAGAATATGGGAAGTGATGTACTAGGCCAAAAAATTTTCCAAATTATGGGACTCTGATTCAATTCTGGGTTCATTGGATATAAAAGTGAAGTATTTTCATATAGCTAAACTAACCAACAACAAAAAAAAACATTAAAACTGAATGTATCTATAAGGAAAAATAAAATTTTAGCTGGTTTTATTTAAATTGAATGCTAGAATTTGATTTATTTAGAAGTGTAATAAATAGAGGATGAAGAAGCTAAAAATAACTGTCCTACAATGTTACGTTGGATGCAGAATTGTTGAGTGTAATAAATTAAAGCCAAACCCCGATAAGACACCACCATCTATTTGGCGATGATTTTGGTAGCTAATCAAGATTAGCGGTTTATCAAAAACATGTGGAGTATAGAAACGAAAATGAATTCCGAATTTATTAAATTTAATAAAATACAGTACATTTATATGAATGCTAGAATTTGATTTATTTAGAAGTGTAATAAATAGAGGATGAAGAAGCTAAAAATAACTGTCCTACAATGTTACATTGGATGCAGAATTGTTGAGTGTAATAAATTAAAGTCAAACCCCGATAAGACACCACCATCTATTTGGTGATGATTTTGGTAGCTAATCAGGATTAGCGGTTTATCAAAAACATGTGTAGTATAGAAACGAAAATGAATTCCGAATTTATTAAATTTAATAAAATACAGTACATTTATATTTAGCATTCAAACTTAGCATTTCTAAAAAACTGTATACTTTGCAGTATAGTACACACACCATATATGTACAGTATTATATAGAAAACATGTCCATCTGCTGTTCTGATCATCTACTTTGAGTTCTCTGTAAAAAACAATGTACACAGTTTACCGTACTGTACACAATGTGCACAGCTTACTGTACAGTATCCTTATTTGCTCGGTATGCAATAAACAATTGAAACAATCTGTTTCTTACTATTGTAAATTTTCTACACCCTAGGTGTGAACCAGGCTTAGAGAGACACGTGATTAACCATTAACTCCATCTCTCCCACCAGCTGGTTACAAATGAATCCAGAGAACTTTTAATACTGTATCTACATTATTGATGAATTTCGGGATGTAAGGGGATGTTCACCTTACATACGCCTGGCGAATTAACGACGACAAATACAATACCAAAAGGAATATTTGTTTAGACGTTTCTACTGGTAGATGGCATCTTATCGGGGTCTGCCTATTCCATTAACATAGTGGCGGCTTAACGGAGGGTGTCTTATCAGGCTTTGACTATATTAATATTTTCATGAGTTATGCATATTGACAGATGTAGATTATTTCTATTTCTGTAATATTAAATATCCAGTTAAGTAACTTTTTAAAATGAATTTCTTCATGAGATATGATTTCATTGAAAACATTTCAGAAAACAGTATTGAATTGAAGTGAAACAGCTATCTGAAGTAGTATAATAGGCTGGTCTGACTACTATTATTGCTAAACCATTGATGGTAGCCATATATAATTGCATTTTATGTAATTTTCTGTCATATATAATTGCAGTTATAAGTTAGTATACTTATTTTATATAGATTAAATTTATTAAAATTTTTTTTATAAAATCAATTTAAAAAAATGGAGAAGTGCTTTATTGGCAATGTAATATTTTGGGATGTAAATATTCATTCTTTTTAATATATTTTATGTTAGCATTGTATATAAATTTTACAGTAATATAAATTATTATATTTATAAAAT
>AYEL01069064.1:0-47141 GCA_000484575.1 Olivierus martensii
TATTGTGTTCACTGTTCCTAACGACAGATTACACACCCTTGCAATTTCACGACAGGTTATGCGACGATTGTCCAGGATCAGCTGCTCCACGCGCTGAATGTTCTCAGGAATGACTACCGTGGGCTGTGATCCATCACGACCGGGATCGTCAGTAATAGAGATACGGCCATTTTTGAAGCGCTTACACCATTCAAATGTCTTACTGCGACTGAGTGTCTCATCACCATACTAAGCCTGAAGTCTTCTGTAAATTTCAGCAGGTTTTATGCCCTCATTCACTAAAAACTTCATCACAACATGCTGTTCCACGTAGACGTTCACACTGTTGTCCACCATCTTGAATAATGATCTATCCAGAAGGGTGGAAAATGAGTGCCATCTACCAGTAACAGGACACAGGTGCCAGTTTCTACTGCATACAAAACCTCCACCCTAGGCGTCCATTTAAACCTGGAAAGAAAAAAAGTCCCGGATTGGGTTGAACGACCCTCGTAAATGAGCTTAAGTGCAAATCTACCAAGGAGATGTCTGACCTTGACAAAGTTTGAGATGATGGGAATCAAAACTAACATTAGGCTTAGCAATATTGTTGAATTGTCAGTCAACCAGAGAGAGATTTTCTTGTAGAAAGAGTGGAGGTCTAATAGTTAATTAATTGAAGATTTAATTCATAATTGGATTATTATTTGATAACTTGTTGCTTTTTGGTTGTTTGCCTGATAATTAAACAAATTACAATGGGTGATTGGTTAACAAACAGTTTGGATAATGAACACTTTTGCAAAAGATTTTTATGTTTGAATAACGAATACTTCACAGAACAAATTGTGTGACCTGCAGACTGATGGAATAACAGGTGGGCTGGATGGCTGCATGGTTTACCATCCTGGAGGATCCGGGTCTCACTCCTCCAATTTTTCAGAGGTGTCCGAGCCCGGCCCGTTGAACCTCATTCTTCAACTATCCGGTTGACCCCATCATGGTATTGGCCAGCCTGTGATGAGCTCTATAAGTAGCTGCCGCCAGATAAAAATATCTCATGAGAAGATGGCAGTTTAACTAACCTAACAGAATGACAGGCTTAGGCCTTGTACATTCGTGGACTTATGGGTAAGAATGGGGGAACAGTAGTTTTTCCCAATTAAAATGAACTCGGAAACAACTTAAAACAATTCAAAGATTTATTAAAGAAGGTAAGAGAAAGATTTTACATTATTTTTGTGTTAGAATGGCACTCATAGCAGGTTGAGGTCAATAGGCTTGGGGATCTTTACAATGACAATGCGATTAATCACTTCCAAAAAATCTTGAAGAAGAGAGAAAAGCAATCAATATTGGACAGATTCTTTAATGGAAAATAAACATAATAGATTAGAATGCATGACTATATATGTATATATTATTGTTATTACATATAGATAAACTTAGTAAGAAATTATATATTTATTTATTTACCGTATATACTCGTGTATAAGCCGATCCTCCGACTTCAGAGTTGAAAATCGGTAAAAATGCATAACCGTGTATAAGCCTACTCCCAGACTTTAGTACTTAAAATTCAATAAAAGTTCGAAAACAATAAATTACATGATCTTTGATTTTTAGTTACTGATATATTAATGCAATTTGCCACAGATTACCTGACACAGACACAGCCAAGCAGCAAACATAATACACCAAAAGCTTGCAACCAAACACAAATTTAAAAAAACACACTCACAACCATATTACAATTACACACCCAAGACAATCCTAGAAAACTCAACACACAAGATGCATTACGACAGAACAATCCTAACAGACACACAATCCTAACAGACAAAACCATACACCACAACAGACCAGACATCACTGACAAGCAAAGCAAAGTTATCTACATTATAGACATCTCAATACCTGACACACACAACATGGGATACATTCACCCAAAAAATTAGCAAATACACAGAACTCTCGCAAGAAATTAAGTTGCATTCACCCAGAAAATTAGCAAATACACAGAACTCTCACAAGAAATATTCACCCAAAAAATTAGCAAATACACAGAACTTTCACAAGAAATTAAGAGTCTCTGACATTATAGACATCTCTATACCCAACACACACAACATCCAGGATGCATACAGCCAAAAAATTACCAAGTACACAGAACTTTCACAAGAAATTAAGCATCTCTGGGGAATGCAAAAGCAAATGCACAGAACTCTCACAAGAAATTAAGCGTCTCTGGGGAATGCAAAAGGTCACAGTCAGGGCCAGATTTACCTATAGGCCAACTAGACTGTGTCCTAGGTAGTACCCATCATTCTCTCTTAAACATCTCTGGGGAATGCAAAAGGTAGTCACAGTACCCATCATTCTCTCCCCTCTGGGGAATGCAAAAGGTAGTCATAGTACCCATCATACTCTCCTCCACACAAGTAAATGCAAAAGGTAGTCACAGTACCCATCATTATTTCCTCAACAGGAGTAACATACACACAAAAGCCCTCATTCTCTCCTCCACAGGAGTAATCCCTCAAACATTACACAAAAGCCTCAAAGCATTAAACATCTCTGGGGAATGCAAAAGGTAGTCACAGTACCCATCATTCTCTCCCCTCTGGGGAATGCAAAAGGTAGTCATAGTACCCATCATACTCTCCTCCACACAAGTAAATGCAAAAGGTAGTCACAGTACCCATCATTATTTCCTCAACAGGAGTAACATACACACAAAAGCCCTCATTCTCTCCTCCACAGGAGTAATCCCTCAAACATTACACAAAAGCCTCAAAATATTAGATCTATATCCCAAGACATACGTAACACTGCAAAAAGCATCACTACTCAATACATGCAATATATTAAGAAAGTTTCTCAGCACTGATATAGACAGTTAGTTAACATATAATTAAGTTTTACAAGTAGTCATGTCTTGACTCGTGTCCGACATGGCACTTTGCCCCAGAATTAATCATAATTTATTTGTAAACCTAATAAAATAATAAAAGAGGATAAATTATATATTAACTTATTATTTATAAATTAAATGTTTGCTTGTCGTGATTAAGAGATCATTCAATGTTTTGATTTGGAATGATCTTATGATATAAAATATTTTTAAACATGTTACTATGTTATTAAACTTAATATATTAGCACAATACTGTAATTATAAGATAATGTCAAACAGTAGTTAGATATTATTAAAATAAAAGTGAATGACACTATTAATAATTAATTATTGCTAATAGCATGTATTATAAACAACAAACAGCAGCAAATAACTAAGCATATAAAGTTTTTAGGAAAGTAAAATGCAAATCCCTTTAGCAGTCAATAACTTTAATCAGAAATGCTTTCAACACACTTGGAACCTTCCTCAGCTGCTAAGTGCTTTGAAAATGTTTCTGATTAAAGTTTTTGACTGGTAAAGAACTTTGCATTTTACTTTTGTTTTGTGCAGTCTTGTTGAACTTATATAATAAGTTTTTTAGGATTATAATAATAGTTAATAAAGTATGTAAATCCAACTTAAATAACATTTACATTCCTGAAAGTATTACATAAATTTAGGACATACTCCTAACTTACGTTAGCATATACAGATGGAAAAAAATGCTAAAAATATTCTTTAGAAGTTCTAAATATTGACATATTTAAAAATTTTTTATATATTAATATTTGATGTGAAAATTTCTAACAGAAGTAGCAGCCCAATAAGTATTTAAAATTTTATTTCCCCTCCTTTTAGATCTATTTTAATTTATATTATGAAATAGATTTTATACCTATCCTGTAGAGTATTTTACTTTTGCATATTTATAGCACTATCCTCAAAACATTCATATATTAATAAAAATGAAGATAAAAATAAAATGCAGTAATTAATAATCATCAATATTTAATAAGTTGAAATATTGCTTTAGGGATCCACAATCATTACATGATGAAATTAAACCAACTTGTTACAAAATTTAGAAAAATTTTATTTTAATTATATATTGTATTAATGTTTCAGAAATTTGTCAAATGATTTAATCATTTGAAACATTTTTCATTTTATCATTAAAAAAAGATTCTCTACAAATAAATCTATAAATGCACAATATTCAAGAATAAAATATCACATTTATTTAAACGTTTGAACAAAAGTTAAAATTATTTTGGAGTTCAATGAATATCTGAATAGTTGTAATATTTGTATAAATATCTCAACTATCTTTTCAATACTAAAAATAGGATTGCTGTTAAAATGCAGTATATGTTAAATCTAAATTGAAAATAATCTGAATGCATATTCGAATTCAGTATTTTAATAATCTTAAATTTATTTTTTATACAATATTATATTTAATTGTATTCTATAGTTATTTAATGAATAAAGGAATAAATGAATTTCATAAACAAATAAATACTGCATAATTTAACTAATGATAAATTCAGAGGACAACTGTTACTCTCTTCCTTTATGTTAGTTTATAATATTGAAACAATGTTTTTTTTAATTCAGTTTTAAACTTGTGAAAGTTCAGTTTTAACTGATAGTGTATATTTCATGTTTTGAGTTTTTAAACAAAAAATACTGTATGTGATTGGTTAAATAATTGAAGTATTATCTTTTTGTAAGTTTAATAATTTGAAATGCTTCATGTGTATACATTTGCTGCAACTAACAAATTGATTCAAAATTACAACTGAACACTGAAATAATTGTTCACAATCTATTATTAACCTGATGATGATCATAGTAGTAATAAATTTATTACTAAAATATACATTTAATCTCTTTAAAAATAAAATGTAAGCTATATTTAGACTAATGTTACACAACCATTCATCAGCTAGTAAACAGAATAAAAACTGAATCGATCATAATAAATTTTGAAAGTGTAACAATATTTTAGAAGAATACAACTCAAGTTTAAAAACTGATATCTGAATCATTGCAATAAATTAAATATTGTATTTGTATAAATATAGCTAGTTGCGATCAATGTTGAAATGGACGTCAAGAATCCGAAGAGCTTAGTCTCTGATCATACTAAAGACTACTTACGGGATGCGCGAGTTTTTTACGTGATGATACGTCCTGAATGCGTCACCTTCCGTCCCTTACGCCAACGCCTCTCCAGTCAGTCAATGACGGCATCAACATGCCATTGCAGTTAACCTGTCTGGCCTCTGGACTCACATCGCCTCGGTGTCGGGAAGGCGTCCTCCATTTTAAGTTCCAGTGCACTACAAAAGAAGCGTACTATACTGTATTCCGACTTTCGTTGTGAAAAGAAGTGGATTCGAGAGAACCTTGGCAATCCAACGAGAACTACACACTTCTGTATACTAAAGGGAGGGAGAAGAGAAAGCGGATGTGACAGGAATTGTTTGGGTGGGATCTACCATTATATCCACAGGGAAAGATAGAAGGTTATCAACAGAAGGGCCAAAATGCCTCAAGGTCAACCAATAATTTGATGAATGCAATAATTAATCTAGAAGAAAAGTCACCGCAATAATTTATAGAAAAAAATTTAAATTTTAGAATTTTAATACAATAGTTTTTTAAATAACTATTATAATTAAAAGTGGACGAATTTATCATCATATAATTTGAAAATGAGAAAACAATGTATTTGAAGAACGTGGCGCCATCTGATATCACAATTGAAATATCAAATCTTTTCTATTTAATAAACAATAACTAACGCGAAACAACTTAATTTGTCGTCGAATGAAAAACTGCGAACACAGCATAATATTTCCCCCTCTATCTACCCTATCCGTACCCCTGGGAAAACCGTACCTGTAAATCCATCAACTATCGAAGGAGGCGGTCTTACGTCACTAAACAATAGAGGCAACTTACATCTGTTCGATTCTCACTTCACGGTCAATGCTCCCCCCGTCCCAAAAGGCGTCGCTAATCGACAGGAAATGACGCAATAAGATTCTCGGCTGTTAACGGATCTGACGTTTCTTCAATGTGAGAAGAAAAGAAAATGGCAGAGCAGACAGTGTGGCGCAATTACAGACTTAACTTAGAAAGCGTCGGTGACCGAGACGGAGGGGATGAAAAGGGCTGAATCATGAACTAATCTGATTCGCCGAATAAATTATAAATCATTCGAGAGCAAAACGTCCATCCTGTCACCTGGTTCAATGCTATAGTCTGAAATCCCGACTAATACTAGACTAAAACTAGACGCATTCATCATGATGTTTCGTTTCATTCTTGACCGTGAAAATTTGCTGCAGCGACAAATATTTATGCGCAAGCGCAATATCAATTGCAGGCGAACAGCCACAAAGAAATGGATTATTTTAAACTCTCTATCAAATATTTTTTTAAATGAATTTTAATTAATATCGAAGATTATTTACAATAATGCTTAATTTATTTCGGATGAACATACTTGATACTTAATAAGAACGTTTTAACTATCATGATTTTTCCGAATAATTAAAAATTTAACATTAATAATGGGCTATTATTAATGGCTAAGACTAGATAAGTCAACACATTATCATCTTTTTATGTTAATTTTTAATAAATATTTGCTTATTTGCAAATATTTTAAATTAAAATTTTCCAAAAGGAAATAAGAACTATGTATTTTAAATACTATAACATAAAACCTTTTTTTTTTAATGTTATATGGTTATGATATAATATTTGTATAGTCATTAATTTTAAAAAAGGAATATTTTGAAATTCCAATTTACTGTAAAGGAAAAATCTAACAAAATTATAATTAGCAGTATATGTACAATACTATATTTATAACTAATGTTTTATCAATGTCTAATATTATAAAGTAGTTGCATTTTTTATATGTAAAAAAATGTTTGAAGTTTACATTATAAAGAATTATAACATAATCCCTTCAATTTTTCCATAAATCCATAATAGATAACTATACAGGTAGCCCTCAATATACATAAACCAATACTTATAGAGCAATTCCCTGACTTATAAGAAAAATCTACTGATAAAAGCATAAGCAGCTGATATCAGATTAAGTTTTATTTAAGTTGCTACTTTTAGAGTCCATCACAGCTTGCTAACATTCATAATGGGTCAACTGGAACAAGAAAAATGAGGTTTAATGGTTAGGTCCAGATTCCTCCTGAAAACAGACAATTTGAGTCCTAAAATTTCTTCCTGGAAAAATAGGGCTTGGAACTGAAGCTAGCTTCCAAGGTAGTAAACAACTACTTTACCATGTACCCATCAACTATTTCAGTTTTATATTTTCGTGAAACACTAGTATTGTATAGATGTACTCTGATAAGTTTTGATTTATATAGGGTTTTGCAAAACAATCCACTTATGTAAATTAGGGAGTGACTACATTCTACTTACTGATCTGAACATGAACATTGAGTCTCACTAAAATTAGTTGAAAGACAATTTCTCTCTGAAAGTGTAAAATATGAGGTATAGCCAGAAATTAAGTTCCATTAAGCTATTAAAAAAATACTATTTAACTAAAGTGAAAAGCATCTCAAGCAGTTGAGAAAAAACGTTATAAAAATCATTTATTGTTACAAATGCTTTATATAACGTTTTTTCTCAACTGCTTGAGGTGCTTTTCACTTTAGTTAAATAGTAGTAAGAGTTGAAGCAGTTATCATCTTGTAAACATATTAAAAAAATAAATGAATTTCTAAAATTTACATGAGAGATTATCCATATCACAAATTTCTTGATACTTTGCAAACAAATATTCAATACCAGTCTAGGCTGGTATTGAATATTTGTTTTGCAAATTGATATACCGTATATACTCGAATATAAGCCAATCTGTGTATAAGCTGAACCCGACTTCAGAGTTTGAAAAATCGGTAAAAATACAAAACCCATGTATAAGCCTATCCCCAACTTTAGCACTTAAAATTCGATAAAAATTTGAAATCAATAAATAGTGTGATCTTTGATTTTTAGTTACTGATATATTAATACCATTTGTAAAAATAAATATTTTATTGAAAGTTTAAATATATACATAAAAAATAAATTTTATAATACAAACACCAATATATCAATTTAATAATTAAAATGTAAAATTTTACTTTACCCAAAGCAATCAAGCACGTCGTGCTGCCGACTCCAACCTGCATTTGTATAAGTGTATCAGATAGGCAACGCTGTTCTGCCTGATGCACAGTGATGCAGAAATTCTCGACAATAATCCAGCTAAAGTGATCCAGCACAGCGCACCTACATAGGATTCTTGGATTATTGTTGAGAATTTCTGTTGTGCTGTCCCCTATTTGATGCACTTATATAAATGTAGGTTGGAGTCGGCGGTGCATCGCGCTCGATAGCATCCGGTAAAGTAAAATTTTACTTTACTCCGAAGCGAAATCGATGTTGATATATGACATTATCGTTAGGATGACGTAGCTTCAGAAAATATCAAGTTAACGAATAGTAATAAATTTTTATAATTTACATAAAAATATTTTTTTTTTTAATGTTGTTATTGAATAACTGTTTTCTTTTCTAAAAAATTAAACTTTTTTAAATAAAAAATTATCACAGTAAAAATTCCATTAGAATGCATCTACATCACACGGCTCCCAAGAGACCATTCGAAGTTTTGTTTTCCCTATAGTTGAGTTGAATTGAGTTATTGTATTCAAATTTTTGATCGTATTTTAAAATGAGTGGATCATCTTAACAATGATGTCATACACCGATAGGATGGCGTGTGCAATGTTGATTTTTAGACATTAAGCGTGCGATTTCGAAGTTTTGATTTTGCTTACAATGAACTTTTTTGATAGAAAATTATCACAGTAAAAATTTTATTAGAATACGTCTGTCACATGGCTCCCAAGAGACTGTTCGAAGTTTTGTTTTCCCTATAGTTGAGTTGAATTCGGTTCCCAAGAGATTTTTCGAAGTCTTGTTTTCCCTAAAGTTGAGTTGAGTTTGTATTCAAATCTTTGATCGTATTTTAAAATGAGTGGATCATCCCAAACGATGACGTCATACACCGTTAGGATGACGTGTGCAAAGGGATTTCTAGATGTTAAGCATGCGATTTCGAAGTTTTGATTTTGCTTACGATGAACTTTTCTTACACGGCTCTCAAGTGTGTTGTTAGAATGACATGTGCACTGTGCAACGTGATATCTAGACCAAAGCTGAACTTATGCACAGCTTTGTTCTAGACATTAAGCGTATGATTTCAAAGTTTTGATTTTGCTTACGATGAACTTTCTTGATAGAGTAAAGTTATTTTTCAGTACAAATTTTAAATAATAATTGTTTTCGTTATTTTAAACATTATTTTAGTTACTTTTTAATCTACTATACTTTAATTAAATCATCAATGAGTTAAATATAATAAATATTTATCGATTACTAGTGAACAAACATTATTTTAGTTACTTTTTAATATACTTTATTTAAATCATTGATGAGTTAAATATAATAAGCATTTATCGATTACTAGCAAATGAATTAAATAATGATGTCATACATCGTTAGGATGACATGTGTAAATGTGATTTCCAGACGTAAAGCGTGCAATTTTGAAGTCTTGATTTTGCTTATATGATAAACTTTTTTGATAAACCACGGTTATTTTTCAGTACAGATTTTAAATAATTATTTTTTCATTATTTTGAACATTATTTTAGTTACTTTTTAATATACTTTAATGAAATCATTGGAGTTAAATATAATAAGTGTTTATTGATTACTAGCGAATGGATTAAACATTCTTAATTAATAATAATGAAAAATAAATATATTTTTTCACTCAAATATGA
Source organism: Olivierus martensii (assembly GCA_000484575.1). Taxonomy (NCBI): domain Eukaryota; kingdom Metazoa; phylum Arthropoda; class Arachnida; order Scorpiones; family Buthidae; genus Olivierus; species Olivierus martensii. The sequence goes on from AYEL01069064.1 coordinate 9,765, forward strand.
ATCCTAGGTAAGATTCTTGATTGATTGTCGAGTTTTTGTGTCGCGTCGTATCGAGCCGCACGGCGTTGCCTATCTGATTACAGTATGTAGACGCAGGTTGGAGTCGGCGGCACGACATGCTCGATCGCATCGGGGTAAAATAAAATTTTACCTGGTATCATATTAAATGAATTATTGCAAAATTTCCTCCTGGTCTTCAGGAGACGTATTTTGCTTATTACTTCAATTTCTCCAGATCGGAAGAGCGTCGTGTAGGGTAATTTCTCCAGCCAAAAAAAAAAGTTGATTTTTTTTGATCTGTGTATAAGCCGATTGCAAAATTTCCTTCTGATCTTCAGGAGACGTTCAGTAAGTTATGGTTTTACTTATTACTTCAATTTCTAGCCAAACGCTCAATAAGTTATGGTTTTGCTTATTACTTCAATTTCTCCAGCCAAAAAAAGTTGATGTTTTTGATCCGTGTATAAGCCAACCCCCCTACTTCAGAAATTTTCTTTTGAGAAAAAATCCTCGGCTTATACACGAGTATATACGGTATGTTTTTTTTTTTGAGTCTCCAGAATGAATTAATCAAATTCCTATAAAAACCTATGGTAAATCGATGATTGGTTAACGAACAATTCAGATAACGAAACATTGTCTTGAAACAGATTATGTTCATTAACCGATCATCCACTGTATATTTCATCAACTTGTTCTTTGCTTTATTATTGTATTCAATTAAGCTTATTAATACAATGAACAAATTCTTCTATCATTTTCTCTGCCATTCCATAAAAAATATTAAATATACAGCACTATAGCAGGAAAAATTTGTCAAATAATTATATATAGCAGTGATATTTATGATCAATTATACTTAAAAAGTATTAATATCCATCTCTTTTCAACGACAGAACTTTATCACATCTAGTTTTTGGAATCACAGGTTAAAACACTGACAACATATAGAATTACAAGCAAAGATAACTTTGAGAATTAGATATCTATGTCATATAAGCAAATAAAGTTAACTACGAGAGTTGGACTAACATGCTCAGTGTAAATTTTCAAATCGATACAGTAAGAAATGCATATAAAAAATATTGCAAGGAAATAATAAGTGTTAATAAAGATATAAAAGGGTATGGCAACTACAAAAAAAACTTTAAACTTGTATATTTGCATTTTGATATTGTATGCAAGAAGATTGATAACTTCTTTGGAGAATGCGAGTTGGGCTGTAGAAATAAAGATTCACAATTAATTGCAACTGAGGAGGGCCTATGGGGCTGAAATGCATATTGCAAATGTAAATTAGTGAACAAACTATACAGCTTAAGAACTTTGTAGTTATTAAGAATTTTAGTTGTCAAAAGTTTTATAATTTAATGTTTTAAATATTTACTGTGAATTGTTGGAAATAAATAATGATTTAAACAATTTCTCTTATCTGTTCCTGTGTGCCAAACATGCACTGAAAAATTTGGTGAATAAAGTTCTGTCGTTGAAAAGAGATGGATATTAATACTTTTTAAGTATAATCGAAAAAAAATTTGATTTGTTGCAAATATAAACATTTTCAGCTATTTTCCAAGTCCTTCCAAAGTTTAAAATATAAGATAGATGAGCATATTAGGGACTTAAGAATAAAAAAACCTTTCCATGGTGATGTCTAGAAGATTATACAAAACAACTTTAAATATAGAATGAAATGAGAATTGTTAAAAACATATAACAGCTAAAAGAATTCATATTTTACTTCCTGATGTAAAATAAAAATAAACAGTACTAATTAGTATCATCAGATAACAGATATGCATTAGCAGATTAATGTAAATAAAATTTTCTCTCCTGATCATTGCAGTTTATTTTTATATATTTTTCATTTAAAAAATTAAGATTAGCTGAATCTCTTCAAATAATTAAGAAAAATAATGATTGCCAAATTATAATTGATAACTTTCCAGAAACCATCCATACACCGTGGTTATGGCTGATAGAAAATAGCAGATAACATGTTATACAAGGTGGAAGAAAAGTCTGTACCTCTCCAAATAACTTTATAAATATCACAGATGTTAATAATCTGTTATTGCCAACAAATAGGAAGTCATGGGTGGGCTACCTAATGGTGGCCTTCAAATGAATTGATTATGCAAATGAGGACACTTGCAGATCCTATCTCATAAACTGCCACACATAGGGAAAAATTTCCAATCATAAACTTATTCAACATTCATTTCTGAACACAGTAAAAATAACTTTATCAAAATTGGATGAATAATTCACCCAAAAATGAAACAAAAATATTTTTACATGCAAAGGATTGATACTTATTTCTGACATGTAAATAATAAACCAACACCAAAACTTTGATATACTAGACTAAAAAATTGACAAGGTGTAACAAAAAAATCCAAATTCTATCAATTTGATTCAATTATAAACAATGTTTGTTTACATGTAATTTGAAAATTATTTTGGCAGCTAAAAAATTGCAACCATCAAAAGTGGACATTTCCCTGTAAGTAATCCAAAAAAATTATTTGCAATAACTGGATTAATAAAATCAGGATTGAATTTTTTAAGCTCTTTTTCATGGTTTTTTATCACTTTATTTTGATAAATATCAATGTCACAGGCACAGAGATGTCAATAGGTCATAATATCTATACACAACCAAGGCACTTAAGATAATAAATGCTAATTAAAGAATTATTTTACAGTAAAATCATTCCATATATCATATAATTTATTTTGTCACTATTTTAATATTAAAATCTAAGGCTGAATGAAAATATAATCTTTGATATTAAACTTTGAATTTATTTTTGAAGGATTTCCTGGAATAAATGGTAAACCTGGAATACCAGGACCTCCTGGAATGCAAGGAGCTTCAGGTGAAAAAGGACTTAAAGGAATTTCAGTAATTGGTCCTCCAGGAAAAGATGGAAGACCAGGACAGGATGGATTATATGGTATCCGTGGTAAACGTGGTGATCCAGGACCTCCAGGTAAAATATAAAATTAAATATTATTCAAATAAAAAAAAAATTAAATACTAAACATAGAAAATAATTTTAAAAAATATAAGCTAATATTTTTAAATGTTTTAGTATTTTTAAAAAAAGAGTTATCATATTAGTTTAAATGTAAATGGGGGTAAAAATTTAAATAAAAATAAAAATTTAAATATAGATGGCACCACTCATTGATTTAATAAAATAATAAATATTCTAATTACGAGATGGCGTGTAAGCACCACACATTGATTTAATAAAATAATAAATATTCTAATTACGAGATGGCGCTAAAATTAGTCTAAATTCGTTCAAATCATTAAAATTACTGTTAAAGTTTCAAGGGATATAATTTGGTTCAATTTATTAAAATTCCATTAAGATTCAAGGGATTAAATATGGCAGATTAATTAGGATTATTTGTAAATGGGGGTTTCTTTTAAGAAAATCAATAGTAAAAAATATGAATTTCTTTTTATACAGACTACATGTTGAACACTGATTTTCTGAATACTGATGATTTGGTACCTTCTTTAATCTGAACAAAATTATGAGAATACACTTTAAATTCCCACAATTGCCTGACTAGTTGATGTGGCTGTAGAACAAAATCAATCCCTATAGAAAATACAAAACAGTTTTGTTTTAATTGGTTATAATGGTTTTAATTAAAAAAATGTATGAAATAAAATATTAAATAAAAAAACAATTCAAAAGCCAAATAGTAAGAAAAACCGTTTAATCAAAAACGTTTTCGGCTATCCACGATCTGTCTGGATGAAACGATCCCCCCCATTTTATTAAGTTATATTGTTACCTATTGACAAATCAGAAAAGCTTGTACTACTACAAACAAGATGACAATTATGTCCTAGTTAAGTTAGGTCAGTGTGTTTGGGATGTGCCAGTTTGACTAAATGAAAATCAATGTCTGTGAGCTAAAGTATCAGAATTTTAGTTAACTGATGATTCTTTTACTTCTATAAACATGGAATAACATCTTATGTAGATATAATAAAACTTGTTTTTGCTGTTTTTGTACCTACTGTTTTATCTGTGTAGTATTATCTGTAACAAAATGATCTCTATGGGATTATTTAGGACAGGTGGGTATACAAAATGATCTTTTGGCATAGGTCTCAAATTTTTATTTTTTCAATTATTTCGAATGAATAATCCAATAACAGAATTTAAGATATTTTATAGTTGGAAGACTAGCCTTCCAAAATGTATAAAAAAATTAATCCAATAACAACTTAATTTGAATTCTTTCTGGTTTTTGTTTAAGGGGATCGTTTTGGACCAAGTTTCCACTATCATAACACAGTAGGTTCTCGATTTACATGGTTAATCTTTAAAAAAATTTCACATAAATCAAAAATCATAAGTCCAACAATATTTGAATTTATTATTACACAATTGAATGCATTTTCAAATAGAATGATTAAAAAAAATTTATGGGCATACTTTTTAAGCATAATGAGAAAATCTAAGGCCAAAAGTGATTTCTGCAAAAAAGTAAATTGTTTAATGAAATTTTCATATGCATTTTATAGAAATTCAGAAAAAATAGGCTTATGCATCTACATATCTCTAAGTCAAAATTGCATAAGTCGAGGACATACTGAACTTTATTTTTATTATTTAATTTGCTTTTTGTTAATTTAATGTATACTTTTCATCTTAATTACTTACAGATACTTAGAAAACATAAGCTTATACCTGTAAATTGGTATTACATAGAAAATTATTCTGAATTATTTTTTTGAAGACATGCATTGTCTAAAATTGTTCATGTGTCAAGATCACTAAAGAATAGTATTCAATGATAGTAGATCTGTATATCTTATTCTTATAGTTTAATAGTACATTCTTAAACTAATAAAATAAAAATACTCAACAAATTAATAAAATATTATATTAAATATTTAACATTTTAATTTTTAAATTAAAACATTAAAACATCAAAAAAAGTAGGTAAAATATAATGGTTTATAAAATTTGAACCTTTGTATTGATTATATTTATGTTAATGGATAACTAATTATAATTTTTTTTGTTAATTTATGACATCATATAAAAAAATAAATTCAAAGTAATATCCAAATATAACAAATTTCATTATAATAGAGAATAATATAGCCATGTATGACATAGCATTTGAATATAGAAGTGGATTAAGATAATGCATTATATTAGAGAATACATCTGATAAATACTTAACATATATGCCATTTTTCATATATCAAAAAAATAATACATTTAACAAAAATGTTATGGAATTTAAGAGAACTCATAGCAATCTTTCTATAGCTTAGGAATACCTAATTGGCCAGATAAAAGAAGCTTACCATCAAATTTACATTAAAAAATTAATAGTTAATCATTAAATTGCTAGTATTAATTCTCTCTGTAAGTTGTATGTAATTTTTTTGGCAATTCTAAATTTGTTAAAGCATTTGCATGTTCAATCACTCCTAAGAATTTGAATTTAATCTGCATACAAAGAATGTTCTATTATTTTAAATACAGATATAATTTGCTTTACAGTGCTTCTTAATTATATTCTATGTTTTTATTTTATATATCAAAAGGAAAATTATTTTCAAAATAATACTTTAAATAGGTATATAAAACATGAATTAACACAGATGCTCTGAACCTGGAGCCATTCTGAAAAATTGGAGGTGTGAGACCAGATCGAAGGTAGTAAGCAAATGCTTTACTATACCATTTGATTGTTTTTTTTAAGCCTAGCAAATATAATGCACTTAATAATAGTGCAAATATTTTTTTAGGCTTTTATATACATTAGCAAATGAAAAATGACTTTGATTCACTTTATAGTGTTGTTCTTGAACATAACTGTTGCAATAACAAGGGATACCTCCATTTTGTTCTATTGTTCAAATTTGATAGTTGTTGCACTGATGGAGTCTATTACCTGAAAGTACTTATTTATTAATTAAAAGTTTATTTTGATTCATTTTAAACTGTTTTATTCTTTATAGTAATTTTATTGCCTAACTTAAATAATAGACCATCTACACTGTAGGTGGCAGCATCTCCGTCATTGGTATTAGTTAGGCTTAGAAGTCAGCTGTCATCATAGAGAAGCACTCATGCCATATATTTGTTGTGTTCCTCAATGTAATAATAACACAAAAAAAGATAAGTGACATCAGTTGCATTCATTCCCTAAAGATTTTAATCTAAAAAAACAGAGTATCACTATTAAAAGTATTAAAGCATACCAAAGTTTGCAGCTTGCATTCTTCTGACACCGATTACACTCCATCGAAAATAACAGGTTAATTACAATTATTACTTTTTATAAATTTTGATATAAAAACAGAAATTATTAAACACGTCTGTTAAAACATAGTTAACAATACTATTAAACTGCTTCAACTAAGACTACTTAAATAAATGAAAACACAGCACTTCTTGCAGTAAAGTATTAAACTAAATTTATTAGCTTAAATACAAGCGAACGTTTTCGATGTGCTACACATCCTCTTCAGGCACACAAAGACAGTGTCTTTGCGTGCCTGAAGAGGATGTGTAGCACGTCGAAAACGTTCGCTTGTATTTAAGCTAATAAATTTAGTTTAATACTTTACTGCAAGAAGTGCTGTGTTTTCATTTATTTAAGTAGTTAAAACATAGGTCTCCTGTAATTAATACTTCAATCAACTTCAAGTATTTGTTGAAAAACATATATCAACCTATCTCTTTGATGTTGCTGATCTTTCTTCAAACTAGTTATGGATTGTTGAAAGGTTGAAATTATTCAAATGTTTCCTTGATATTACGTTTATTGATGAAAATGAGATGAGATGCTCTCTAAATGTTTTGACCTAACTAGATTGCAGATGAAATCATGTTTTTGCCATGCAGAAATTCTGAAATGCAGTGGCGGCTCGTGAATGATTTTTGTGGGAGGGCTGAAAAAAATTATAATAAAATATGTAGGGCGTATAATAAAATACGTATCTAAAATACGTAGTGCGGACTGCAATGTTTGCAGCCCACGATATACATATCACAAAAACATATATCACATATTACCCCCACCTGCTCAATACATTGACTATGCGGTGTGACTCTGTCTGCCCTGACTGCAGCCCTGATGAGTACGCAATCGCACTGACTCATACAATACACACATACAGAGCGCCTATCGAGGTACTTAGTACCTACAATTCAAAAATAAATATACTACGAACGGAAAAAATATGTTTTTGTAAAATAATTGTATAGTAATGTAATAGCTGTAATAATTTAAAAATGTTTTCATTTTGGTGGGAGGGCTGCAGTCCTGCAGCCCTTATGAGCGAGCCGCCACTGCTGAAATGTAATACAATTTAAATGTAAAAATTAAGGCAGCAATTATGAGCATACTTAAAATGTACTATTAAGAATTACATTAATACTATAGAAAAGTTAACAGTACTATTAACAAATTTAAAAAGTTGACAAGTATCTGATGCATCATAAGCATTCATGATAATGACGGCATGCATTAAATATCAATTTTCCTAAAATCATGAAAAGTTCTGACATATTTACAATTTTCTTTTACAAATATGGTATATGAATAAAATCATAACCCATTTGAAAAATATTTTCCACAAACAAAACATAAAAAAAGTTATGTAAATAACAGTAATAAGGGCCAATAAAAGGTTATATACAACATTATGCCCTGCTGTTAAATCTCGAAGTAATTTTTTACTAAGAAGGACGTTTAATACATACAATCTACTTGTGACACAGGCTTACAAAGTGGTTAATGCAAGTTTACAATAAACATAGCTTAATATCACTTACCTTTCAATTAACTTGGCTTTTGTCCTAGTTTTTTTTTCTCCAATATCTTTTGTTTCTTAAACTCGGAAACGGTCAACTTGCTAAAATCCAAAATGAATCAACTTAATTATGCAGAAAAATAAAAAGACAAATGCAAAGTGAGAGCGAAACACTATATAACAGCTAGATGCTAAGCCTAAACAACACCGAAGTAGTAAGTGGCGAAGCAAGTGGAGAAATTTTGCATGTATGATAGTCTAAACTCAGATTTTCAGAAAATTTTGAATTTTAACTCAGTTCTAACTGAGTGTGTGTATATATATATATAGAAAATATTAGGCCTATTCTGCTCATTTGAAAACAGCTTATTCTTTAATTTTGTTTATATATAGTTGTACAAACATTAAACTAGATAGTGATTACAAGCATATCTTGTTATTGCAATGGTTACATACCAGACCACTATTGTAAAGCAAATTACTCCCTTTTTCATTTGCTAATGCATATAAAAGCCTAAAAATTTAATATTCAGCAAGATGGTCCATTAAAGCATTTGTGTATCACTTTGGAGGATCCATGTTAAATTTTGAGTCTCACATCTTCAGTTATTTAGGATGATTCTGAGTCCAGCCTTCTGTGTATTATAATAGTAGTAGTAGTAGTAGTAGTAGTAGTAGAAAAAGGAGGAGCCCACCCAGCCCAAGCACCGCAACCAACAATGGTCTATTGTGTACCCCTAATCAAATCATCCCAGAAGAAGTCTCGTCCTTTTCCTCAATGGGATATTAGCAAGAATCCTCTGGAACAAGAAAATACATCCCCAAGAGATCATGCCTAAGCCACGAAAGGGGCACACACACACAAAATGTGAAGAGGAGTTTCCTTCTCATACTGACATCTTCTACGTAGGGCTTTCAGCAAGCCCAATCAAGTGAAGATGTCTTCTAAGATGACAGCAGAGCTATTAACAAGACCAATCAAATGAAGATGTCTTCTAAGATGACAGTGCCCTGTAAGAAGCCCTGTTACAATTCTAACCTCAAAGTTATTCAGAGAAAGCAACTCTTTTGGTTGGCTGAGCACAGCAACCCAAAATGAGAGCCTTCGCCTGCCTAGTGCCCTGTAAGAAGCCCTGTTACAATCCTAACTTCATTTTTGTTCAGTCCCTGTTACAATCCTAACTTCATTTTTGTTCAGAGAAAGCAACTCTTTGCCTTGTAACAATCCTAACTTCATAGTTATTCAGAGAAAGCAACTCTTTTGGTTGGCTGAGCACAGCAACCCAAAATGAGAGCCTTCGCCTGCCTAGTGCCCTGTAAGAAGCCCTGTTACAATCCTAACTTCATTTTTGTTCAGCTCTTTAGTTTGCTGATCAGAGCAACCCAAAATGAGAACCTTCGCTTGCGTAAGACCAGAGATAGACCTCCAGAAAATGAGATGCTGGGCCACCAACCAGTCCTTGACTATCTGCCCAAAAACATCAGAACCAATGCCCAGGGCAGACTCAGGTCCAAAAAAGGGGCGTGAAGCCCCTTCCTTGGCAAGCCAATCTGCAACCTCATTGCCCCCAATCTCCTTGAGACCTGGCACCCATACAAGCTGCAACTTGTTCTTGGTGGCCAGTTCTTCAATGAGAAAACGGCATTCCCAAACAAGCTTCGAAACAAATTGGGAACTATCAAGTTCTTTTAAGAGAGCCTGACTATCAGATAGGATAAAAATATGCTTACCAGCATAATCCCCATCAAGATTAATTCTAACACATGCAGAAATAGCAAAAATTTTTGCCTGAAAGACAGTGGCAAACTGCCCAAGGAAATAGGAATAAAACATCCATGTCCCTTTGCAATAAACCCCTGCCCCAACACCAGTAGTGGTTTTAGAACCGTCCATAAATCAGACCAAACCACTCTTGATACTGATCCCAAATCCCCCTCCCCAGCTCTCCAAACTAGGAAAAACGACAGTGAAGGGCCAGAAGTAGTTAAATCTAGGTACCGTATAATCCTTAATCATCCCAAAAATGTTAGTGTATCCTGTCCCACTCAAAAGACAAATGCTCCACCTTATGTGTCCAAGAAAATCCCTCTCCCAGAAGAATGAAGCCTATAATAGCCTTCCCGGGCACTCGCCTCAACAAACAAATGCAAAGGAAGAATGCACAAGAGAACCTCAAGAGCAGCACTAGGAGCAGTCTTCATAGCCCTAGTAATGCCCAAACAGGCCAGCCTTTGAATCTTTCCAAGTTCAGCCCTATGCCAAACAGGCCAGCCTTTGAATCTTTCCAAGTTCGGCCTGACAAGTCTTCTTTGCCACCAAACAATGGCTAAGTAAGAATAGGTCTCACAACCATGGTATAAATCCAAAGCAACAGCCCTGGCTTAAGATTCATTCACATCACGACATAAAAAGATTATGTGAATATAAATCAACATGTTTTAATGAATTGATATTTTTCGTACATTTTGTTTTTTAGTTTAACAATTAAAACAACAAAAAATCACTTCAGTACTAACATTTCAGTTTAAAAATTAAGATTTAAACAAATTAAGAATTTTTATAATTCAAAACTTTTAGCAAAAATCTATTAGAGAAATATTTTAAATGATTACGAGTTAAATAAACAATATTTTAAAGATTCTTCGAAGTCTTCAATCTCTTTATCAGTGTCATTTGGATCATCATTCAAAAGAAACTAATAAAAAAAAAATTTAAGATTTCTGTAGTAAAGAAAGTATACGATATGTAATTATATAAATCATAAAAAGTAATTAAATTCATCTCTTACTTCTGATGATTTTATACAATTAATTACCTAAAAAAAAATAATTATTCCAATTAGTTCATTTAATTTTAAATATAAAATGCTTCAATAAAAAGTATTAAAAATATATTTAAATAGAGCGTAACTATAAAATATCAATGATAAATTGATAAATTAATTAAAATTATTATAAGAATAATATGTGAATTACTTTTATTAAATTGAAGTGCAGTGAAACTTAGATTACTAAACTGTATCGGATAGAATCGATCAAATAAGTCGAAAAGGTAACTAGGTTAAATTAGATTTATGTTATTTTTTTGGTGATTTGTAATACCATAAGAATTCAATAATGCTTTTGATGCATCACATTGCGAAAAATTCTTATTTTTCTTCTTACTGATTCAAGGAATTTAATCTTTTTTTTTTTCAATAATGATTTAATCAATGAAATTCATACATTATTTCACCAGTAAACGTCATGTCATTATTCCTTTTGGTGTGATGATAGTAGAGTGAAAAATAGATTTAGCAGCGGTAATCACCATAAACCTGGACTCCAACAAAAAAGATGACTTTTCGAGACAGTCCTCCTTTTTTGCTGCATTGTCCCCATCAGTAAATGGGTGTATTTAAATTTAAAGTATACGTCGAAATATATGCAAGCATTTGCCAATAGTGTTTTCCATTCAAATTCTTCAGATACTACGATTTTTTTTTATGTTGCTTTGCGCCGCTTTCTACTCGATGAGGACTAACCAGGCATTATAGTGCCTAGCATGGGCAACTCACACCCTTGCCATCAGCCGTTAGATGGAGGATCTGGTTCAACAAGCTGAATCCACTCTCCTGAAAAAAACTGGGAGGTGTGAACCCGCTCCTATAAAGATGAAAGTATAAAACAGTTCCACCACGACCATTCAGCCGACTCAGGTATTACAATTTAACTCTAATAAGAATGCTATTATATTTATGTTAGTGTTAATTAACATTATTAATTAACACATAATTAATAATGAATCGGTAAATATATACAGTAAGTATGGAAAGAAAGCATTAAATTTTGTTTGGTTAAATTTTTTTTGCCACTTTCTACCTGACAATTCAGGATAGGTCAGTCATCTTTCATAGCCACAATTACATTGAACAGAGTTCATAGCACTAAGTAAATGAGATTCGACTATAAAAAAACATTCTTTCTGGTTACTAATTAAATAAACGATATGGTCTCTCACTAGAAAACATTCATAGAGTGATGAAAAATATAATAAAGATGAGTTGTTCTAAGTCCAACGTTGTCGTTTAAACTGAAAAATCTCTACGAAATAATAAGCCATACATGTACTTACACCTGTTGTCAGATTCTCCTATTTATGTTCTTCAAAATAAATCTGGAAAAAATAAAGCGCTACCGAATTGAAGTACGTGAAATCTGTAGAATATATTCAATACAGTATATCCAACTTATCTGATTTGAAGTTGGACAATACAAAGTATAATGACCAACCACCCGATGAACAATTAAAGGAAAGTCGAATAATCGTGGTTTCACTGCACTAAAACAGTATTAAGTGTCAAAATGCCTTACTTCTTCGTTTCCATTAACGCTGACCTCACACCAATACTTCAGTATAGCATCTGCATTTCCACTAGTTTCAAAAACTCCTTTAACACATCCAGCTATCATATTATTTAACTAAAATTTAAATTATTATCTATTGAATAATATTAGATAAATTATAATTAACTTTAAATGAATTTGAAGTAATAATAAAATAAAGACAAACTTTCCGAAATTCTTCTGGACCTCGTTCAATTAAACATCTGGCAAATCTGAAAACGTTAGTATATCCGGATGATGAAACATGAGCGGCTATGATAAACGATCAAATGACATTAAAGAACGAATAGTTTAATCTAAGAACTATAAAAATTAAGTAATGCAAGTTATCTTACAACAAACAGCATCGAAAATATCATTATCGTCAATTGCTCGAACGTCGTAGCACATAATCAAAACAAAAAAAAATGAAAGTACGCTCTTCATGTTGTTTACCTTTCTTGTTTAGATCCAAAATAAATTTATTATAATTTATATATGCTTAAGTTTTTATGTGGAAGAAACTTCATTTAACTTGGACATGTTAACAAAATTTGAATTTAATTACTGTAATTATTTTATCCTAATTAATATCCCACGGAAACAAAATAGAAATTTCTTTTTTCTTCTAAAATTTAAAAGAAAAATAACTTAATCTTCTTTCATTGCTATAAGAATTAAAATATAAATTAATCGCCATTACTTTGCATAATAATATGAGTGAGGAACTTCGGCATTTTTAACATAAATAAATAAATAATGCTATTTATTTGCTTTATCTGTTCTCAAAATATTTCAAAAACAACTTCAGAATATTTTAAATTTAAGAAATTATTTATTAATAACTGGGATACATATATATTAAATTACGAATTTCTTCATCGTTTTGGTTTACAAGATGGCGGTAGTCTGATTTATAAACAATTGAGTTCTCTGACTATCTGCTACCTATAACCTCCATATTACCCAAAAGAAGAAGAAGAAGAAGACTATCTGCTACACTTGAATGAGATTTTTTTTTTTGTAAAATATATATATGTGTGTGGGGCTATAGAATTACTTATCTTACATTAAAATTTTTCTGTTATTAATCAAATTTGATAATTGGTAATTTGGCTAAGTTATTGTCTTAGCAAATCATCAGTTATCAAATTCGATTAATCGGAGAAAAATATGAAATATTTAAAATTATTCTGTATTATTATATTTTACCAATAAACAATTTCAGCATATGTTTTTAAAAGTCTCTTTAATTAAAGAGAAAAATCATAACTTCAATTATTGATAATCTCTATTTGAAGATTTAAAATATAAATAAATTTTTATAACATGATTATCGTTATAATTATCATGGTTGCCAATTTCCTTGGCAGAGATGGCACTTGAAGAACAACATTAAAATTTTTACAAAAAGTAAGAGATATTTTATCAATCATATAGCTCTTTCCATATTTAATTTTAAAACGATTTTGTTAATAGATGTCGCCACTTTCACTGATGTACGGTACAGTCAGAGTAGAGGTTTAAGGAGTAGTAGCACTCAGCAGTATATCGGGTCACTATTTTTCAATGCGCATGTCTGCATCCGCCATATTCCTGTAGGGTCACAAGCTATAGCTCCCACGGGAGGGTAAGCGGGAGCTGGGTGACCGGTGAAGTTTTACAAAAGTTCCAGCACTAGAAAAAGTCAATATATTACCAATAAACAAATAAAAATATAAAATTCATACAAAACTAAATTACTTATATAAACAAAAATAAGTTATTATATGTATAACTTAAATATTTATTTTCCCTAGGTTTTTCTTTGGCAAGCTGGTTAATAATATCACATGTATTTAAAAAATTAAATAAATGACTCCCTATGGACAAAATACTTAAATCATTTAATTTGCCCTGTCCCAAAGAAGAGCGTAAATCATTTTTTATTATTTTAATAAGGAGTTGAACAAAAAAGATAAAAAACAACAATTTTTTAAACATTTTATCACGGATGTAACTTTATTATAATAATAAGTTTTAAAAGATACTTAGTGTTGCTATTCTCCTATTAAATTATAGATTAGACTATTTACAATTTTATATTTTTTATAGTTTTAATATTTTTAGCAATTATTAATAGAAGCTTTCTATTTCCGAAAAATTTCAGTCAACACTATAATTACAGGAATATATATAATTTAATTCTGTTTCTGGAAAGAATTTATTAATTTTTTTATAAGTTTTACTTAAATAAATAATTTTTCATTAAATTATTCTCATTAATATATAGAAATCATAAAAGATCTTACTGATCTTTGAGATTGAGGTTAGAACAAGCACAAATAAAATTAAAAAAAAAAAATTTTTCTAGATACTTTAAATTTTTAGGATAGTTTTTAAGTAGTTAAAATTTATAGATGATTTTAAAAATGCAAATAAACAAATTTAAAAAAATTTTTTGACTGGATCGGAAATAATGTCACAAAACAATCGCACCTTATATCTTTTAAACAGAGTCTCGAATCAAAAACGCTAAACTTTTTATTCGGAATTTTATCCTCTACAGGTCTGTAAATTTTGGCACAATCTTTTTGAATCATCCTGTATATTACAATTGGAATAGTGATATATGTTTTTTTTTTTTCATTTATTATAGTATTTAAATTATTTTTATTCTTTTTGTGCCAATAAATATTATTTAAATATTTGGAAATATTTTCTGAGATAGTTTGAATATATTAAAAATGCAGTTTCATTTAAACTTCTAGTTTTGCTGTTTTCATTATTTTTATGTTATATAAATAATGTATACCTGTGCATTATGAGCAAACAGTACAGTTAATGATTAGAAAGAATTGTGAGTTGTAATTGAAAGATTGACACATTTTTATTACAATTGTTTTTGCCCCTTCAATTATAGCAATTTCTGAAAATGTAAGGCTATGATCGTATTGAATTTAACGTCGATTTTACCTGTAACAATTTTTTTATACGCTTATAAAACTATTTCTTCCATAAAAATTACGCGAAAACCGTTTCAATTAATCCAAAAATTTCCTACATTAAATGCTAATGATCTAATAACAGTAGCCAGTGTGGCTCTGACCCCATGGCAAAATGGCGACTGCGGAGAACTGGTGTTAAGCTCAGCCTACTCTGAGAGAGCGCAACATCAAAGGCGGCTTGGCGAGTGCTACTACTCGTTAAAACTCTACTCTGGTCGAAGCTTCGCTACTATATGTATTATACTGTGTTTCCACCATGCTCTATAGCGGCTCTATAGTACCAATTCATGTGGAGCAGGGAAGCGGCCTTTTGGCCTGTCTCAGAATACTAGACGAATCATCTCCCTGATTGGAAAGAGACATAAAATATGAAAAAAAAAAATTTACGTTAATTTATTCTTGGGTTTTATTATTCGTGTATTTTAAGCTATTAGGACGCAATTAATTTTTCTCTCTATTATTTTTAAGTTGTGTTTATTAAATAATTATACATATTTCCAAGTAATTATTATTAATTCTTCGCCAATAATTAATTTTTTGTCAATTTTATAAAATAGACGGCGCTATTGCTTTACAGATTAGACGCCACAGATTGCTAGATGCTATACGAAGAATTATTGCTATTTAAACTAGTGTTGAGTAGTAACGTCGTCGCCTGTTGAATAATAAATATTTGATGTTCTAAAGTGAGTCATAGAATTTTTTGTATAATCTATCAGTCATATAAACTTAGATAATGTGTACATTATAATAATGAAGCAAATAACAAACGGAATTTCGAGAAAAAAAATTATAGCTTTTAATTGATAGAGCAGTGATTCAAGTCCATTTTGCCATATTTTAGATCGGGTGGGCAGTTATTTTCTGCCGAGGGCCGGATAATAAACAATTTTCAGGATGAAGCGGGCCGTATAAAAGTTGAAATGTACCTAAGGGCGAATTTAACCTTAAGGCGTCATTATGTAATTACGCAATGAAATTATTGATGATAACATTAGCTAATCTATTAATAATTAATAATCTTATTTTGACATAACATGACTTATTCACGTTCAAGTAAGATTGATTCTTGCACAAACGTATTCCTCTCACCAATATACGGGACAAGAATAATGATTGCGCCAATTTATCTGCACACGTTCTTGTCAATTTGGCTATCGTGTGTAGCCACTTTTGTGATACACACAGAATATATTCGTGATCAATATTATTTTTTAAAATATACTTTTCTTGTGTTATTTCTTAGTTCTAGTTTGTATGCAAAGATATGTTTGTATCCATAGAAACTATTTTTTTTTCATTAAAAACATTAGAAAATAATTCATCCTATGAATTAATAAATTTAAATAATTTTCTTTAAAAACATAAATATCAATATTTTATCAAACTGATTGATTACCAACAGCCTATTGCATCAGAATGTTATAAAATATTAGATACCTACTTAATTAATTTTGTAAAAATAAATTTACAACTTAATGTGATTGATGAAATTTACTATGTTCATGGTTATATCAACATCATCAATCTATATTATCAAAATTTGGAGTAACTCTGTAGTGTGCGTGTATACTAGCGAGAGTATCCATTATTCTATACTACAGAGTATCTGTTACTTTATTTTTTTCTTTTCGAGTAGAATTTTACAAATATGGGCCTTATAACTTTAATATATTCTAGTTTATGCGGTGGGCCGTATAAGATGCCTTCGCAGGCCGCCTTTTGTCCACTCCTGTTTTAGATTGACAATTACCATATTTTATTTGGTATTTATTCAAACCCCATTTTTAGAAAATTTTGTCAATTTATCAATATGCAACACCATTTTTGGATGTATTAAGTCAGTTACTGATTGTATCAGCAAAATGAACTTCATTGTATAATTTGAGTCATAAAATCATCTCGCTAAATTTAATTTTGATGTTAGAATAGATGCATATTTTACACCTCCTTTCCAATCAGGGAGATTACTAAGGGTATTAGAATGGATGAAGCTTACTTATATGATTGTGGTAATGCTAAGTATATTTATAACCAAGTTACTCTAAATGAAAATAGTAAAAAATCTTTAATTTTTTTTTTTATTTCCAGATTTTATAGAAATATATTTTATCACTCAAATAGATTTTTCTGTAAAAGATAATTTAGCCTAAAATGACAAAATGGAAAAAGAATTTAACATTGTTCATTGAAAAATAGTGCTTTGTTACATATATTCAATTTAATTTCTAACTAAACTTTTAAACAACTGGATATAAATATTTCATATTTTATAACAAATGTCCTTGTATTTCCAAATATGTTAACCATTATTTTTGAACATTAAGCAGAAACATTTTATTTAAAAAATTTTATTATAGAAAGTTAAAACTAACCACTTTTACATTATGATGTCACAATTTACATGACCCTCCCTCCCCTATATCATTTTTCATCACAAATTTATTACCCACTCCTTCCCTTAACAGCATGATTTAGTTTTTGAATACTTCCATAAATATCTAGTGGATAAGTCAAGTATGAACATGATAGTTTATAATAATTAAATAAGTAACACAAACTATTTAAAATAATTAAATAACTTGTGTTACTTATTTTTTTGTTATTATCCATATTTAACTGCTAAAAACTTCATATAATAACAAACTAAAAAAAAAACAAGCACTCTTTGCAGTATAGTACTCTACTTAACTTTTTATTATTTAAGATACAAATGTTTTTGATGCACTTTGCATCCTCTTCAGATATACAACACTTTCACTTAATCAAATCTAGAGACTTTTACAATATTGAGTCCTTCCAGAACAATTAATTTAAAAATTTTTAAATTAATTGTTCTGGAAGCGTCATTTTGCTGATACAATATCATTCCATATCAGGAAATATGGCACTATAGTATTGTGTAAGTGCAATCATTGTGGTCCACTTAATTGAAGAAGTTTTTGATTCAGATTTTTTTTTTTATATTATTTTTCCAACTTTTACATAATTTCCATAACTTTTTTTTGATTAAATAAAAAATTTTGTTTTTATTACATATGTTTAATATGTATTCTATTAAGATTTTAAAATAGTAATGATTCCAATTATTTTATTCATATTTAATTTCATTTACAGATTTAATTATCACAGTTTGTTAGAATAATGGAAAGTGCAAAAAAATTTGTCCATAGTACCATTCAGAAGAATTGTGTAGTGATTTTTACAAAACCTTCATGTCCTCACTGTAGAAAGGCTGTACAGGTGAGTACAGTATAAGTTTTAAAATAAATGCTGTATAATAAAATATTCAGTATTAATAAATCTTGTTTTTTTAATCATTTATAAAAACTTTGGTTTTTTTGTTTTTATAATACTTTATGAACACAAAAACAAGAATATTTTCACATTTAGATTAAATTAATAGGTTAGTTATTTCACTATAAACATTCAGGTATAAATCAAAATTTTAGATTTTTTCAAAATCAAAATATGAAGCTGATTTATATAAAAAATTATCAGGTTCCTATGGCCAAATTTTTGAATGATGTATTTTAAAATATAGAAAATCATTTTTGCTATAATACAAGAACACGGTTATTTCACTTTAAAAACTCATTTAATAAAAATAACGGATTATTAAAAAATTATAATTAGGGCATCCACAAAAAATTACTCAAAATCAAAACAAATTTATTAGTAACTCAAAGGATAGTATAGTTTAAATATATATTAAATTAATATTTAAAAATAATGAATTTTATACTTTATCTTGAAAAATTTAAAGGTAATTTTCTATAAAAAGAATAGTGGTTTTTAAAAACAATGATTATTGCCACTGAAGGAATGCAAATATACAGAATTTTCAGCTTTTTCTCAAATCCCTTTTGTTTGATTTATCCATTTATTTCAACTTTGTCCTGATTTCAGAGATTTGTTAACATTTAGGCTTGTTCAATAAAATTGTTTTAATATTACTATCATTATATCGAATAAAGTCTATATTATTCACCATTTTTTTTGCAAGAACAATATCACATTGCTTCATTATGATGAAAATGTTGTTATATCAAGCTTTTATTCTAGTGTTATAGCAATTTTTTATGTTCAGAAATAATTAAAAATTTTCCTCTCATTGCATTTAAAAATTCAAATCTTCCAATATAATTGCTTTTAATTTATTTTAATCTAAGTTTTTACTTTTTATTGTCAAGAAAATTTATATCTTCCAATATATTATATTCATTTATTTCATTTCATTTTGTGATTTAATTATAAAGCAATTTTTTAATCTAAGTTTTTACTTTTTATTGTCAAGAGAATTTATATCTTTCAATATATTATATTCATTTATTTCATTTCATTTTGTGATTTAATTATAAAGCAATTTTTACAAATATACAAAAATTAAGCACAAAAATTTAATTGTAATAATGCCATTTTAATAAAGCCAAAATATTCAAATTCATTTTGTTTATATCTTTCTATGATGATTAATAGTAATTAAATGCTTCTATAGCATTTGTGAATTTAGCTTCTATTTATAGCTAGATCTTTCCTCAAATTTCTGTTCCATCAAACTAAGTATGAAATATCTTTTGAATATTTTATTGATTATCCTCTACCATTATTAATTTTAGTACAGTATAGCATTATAATAATCTAATAAACCAAAAGAAGCAAATGCAAATTAGACAATGCTAGTAAATTCACCAATCATGCATGGATTTCCATACCTATGAATTGTATTGATCATTCACAGAATTTATTAAACTGCATCATAATCATAAGTGTAATCTAAATCTATGACCATTTGTACCCATAAAATCTTGTGTAGAGTATGACGTATTCATAATGACTTTAACCTATTAGCAAGGAATATAATCATTATATTATTAATAGTCGAACATGGCTGGCTGATTGGATGTCCCTTTTTTGGTTGAACTACTATACCAATTTCTATAAATAGGGTATCTTTAGAAAGGTCTAATTTTTGGATGTCTGCGACAGCCCAAATTATTTGTTGTTATTAATAATTTAAAAATTAAAGAATAGAAATTACATTGAAATTGTAGTTCCTCTAAAAAGACAGAATTTGCAGATGGCACTGTAATGTAATAATGGATGTGATTTTATGATTCTTTATACGAGTTCGGAGGTGTTTTTGTCATTAAATACAGTATTATTAGATTAAATTGCAAGATTATATTTCCACTCATATAAATGAGCGGAATTTCTAGTACGTCATTAAACTTCATTGTTTTTCTTTGCTGAAATTGAAAGTAAAATTGAATATATGTATCAATTGTCATATAAAATAAAAATTAGCATCTACATACAGTTCAAATCATAACTGATGAGCTGAATCGATATTTTCAAGTTATTTTCTAATGTACATTTCTTACCTTTTCATAAATAAGATTTACTTACAAAATATAGAACTCCCAAATTAATTATGAATTATTAATCTTTATATTAAAAATTTATTAATAATGATGAGCTGAATCGATATTTTCAAGTTATTTTCTAATGTACTTTTCTTACCTTTTCATAAATAAGATTTACTTACAGAATATAGAACTCCCAAATTAATTATGAATTATTAATCTTTATATTAAAAATTTATTAATTAGATTTACTATTAAGACTTGCATATAATTTTTTAATAAAAACTATAAAAAATGATTTTGTTAGAAATATTTAATTTTGCAATATTTAATGTAGATTTTTGATAAACTTGGTACACAGTATCAGACTGTAGATATTAGCAAACGTAAAGATGTTGAAGATGTTCAAAATGTGTTTCGTTCAATGACTGGTGCCCATACAGTGAGTAATCTTTTTTTTTTTTTTTTTTTTTTTTTTTTTTTTTTTTTTTTTTTTTTTTTTTTTTTTTTTTTTTTTTTTTTTTTTTTTTTTTTTTTTTAAGAATTTCTGAACTAATTTAAAAATATATTCTGATGATTGCATTATTAAGACACATTTTTATATAGGTTCCCAGAGTTTTCATAAATGGAAAGTGTATAGGTGGAGGTCAAGAAACAAGAGAATTATATGAAAATAATGCACTTCATTCACTTATAGAAAAATGTTCCTTTAGATGAATTTGAAAATAATACATTTTATATAAATTTAATTTATTTTTAATAATAATCTAAGGTCAAAAAATTAACTTTGTATATTTAAAAGTTGAATAATTACTGTATAAAATTTTAAAAAATTTCTTAATTCAAGATAGTTTGTTCCATGTAATATTATTGTAAATAAAATTCATTTATTATTTGATTATGCATTTGCACCTTACTACTAAAATATTTTTGTATTAAGTAATAAAAATGTTCATCATACAAGATGGAGCAGAAACAGCTGCTGATTTTAAACTAAATTTGAATTATTATATTTGCTCAGTTTTTAACTATATGGAAAAAATACACAATTTTAGCAGATTCTTCATTACTTTTTGAAAACAATGTCCAAGAGATGACCATCCTGGTTTTCCATACACTATTCCATTCTAGCTAAACGGAAGTGCACTATGTTTCAGGATGTCATATATGGCCATTTGAATGCATCTTTTCAGTTCATAAATTGACTGGACAAGTCTCAAATACTTTACTCTTCAGAAATCTCCACAGGAAAATTAAGAGCTTTAAAATCTGGAAAACAGGCAATGTTATATCCCCAAAATGAGAAATAAGATGTCCAAGGGATAGCCATCATAATGTTGTCAAGCTTATTATTACTGCTCACATGGCTTGAATAATTCAAGCCATGTGAGCAGTAGCTCTACTTTATTGAAATCAAAGTGCACATTTTTCATGCAGTGCAATTTCAAGAAATCTTGTCTAAGAAATTTTCTAGTATTGCATTCTACAGTTTGCTTCTCAGTCATATTTACATCACTTTCTTTTCAAAAAAGAATGGCCTAATAATTTGCCTTTAAGCCATTGCACAACAAACTTTACTTTTGTACTGTGAAGTGGCTTTTGGTGTACTCATTGGTTTGTCAACCTAATAGCTAAAATTCTGCTTGTTTATGAAATTATTTAAATGAAAATAAACCATCTAATATTAAAAGAGAACCAAATATATCACAGATTTTCATTAATCACTGCTAAAAATTATTAGCAAAAGTTGATTCTTGTTACTTTATATGGTTCTGTTAACTCACAAACAAGCTGAATTTTAACTCTGTGGATGATTCATCTCAGGCTAAGATTTATAGATGCCAAATATATAGAATGATAAATAATACACAGTTATAAGCTCTCAGTTAAAGTGAAAAACATTAATTTATTGCAGAGTACTTTCGGTTTTAATAAACCATCATCAGTGCAAATATTACATCCTTTATATCAAAACAAGATGGAATGGTTATAAATTTATAACTAAATGGTTATAAATTTATAACCATTCCATCTTGTTTTGTTTTAAAGATGTAATATTAGCACTGATGATGGTTTATTAAAACCGAAAGTACTCTGCAATAAATTGATGTTTTTCACTTTAATTGAGAGCTTATAACTGTGTATTATTTGTGGTTTTAAAAGTGAATTGCATCTTTAAAACAAAACAAGATGGAATGGTTATAGATTTATAACTAAATGGTTATAAATTTATAACCATTCCATCTTGTTTTGTTTTAAAGATGTAATATTAGCACTGATGATGGTTTATTAAAACCGAAAGTACTCTGCAATAAATTGATGTTTTTCACTTTAATTGAGAGCTTATAACTGTGTATTATTTGTGGTTTTAAAAGTGAATTTGGATATATATTTTAATATAGAATGATATATTGAGCTGACCTTCCTGGACTCCACAAGATAGTACCATGAACATGATTCACATTCTCAGATGTATGGATCAATTGAGGATGGCCTAGAGGATTTGAATTTCTGAAAGATCCTCCTTGAAGCCATTTCCTAACTCAATAATAGTGTTCCAAGACTGTGCATTGCATCTGTTGAAATGATTCTGAAACTTATTTCTATATATTAGTAACTGAATTGATTCTTTTAAAACATTTCTACTGCAGCAACACAGACCACCATTCCATGACAATTGCACAACAGGAACTATTTGATTAAAAATTGCCACTCTGCTAGCATTGCATATTGGAAATCTGAACAATTACAATTCAAAAACCATCAGCAATTTGTCCCATCCTGTATAACAAATGTTTATTTCAATAATTTCTAGTGAAGTTTGTGGAACATATATAGAATGATATATTGAGCTGACCTTCCTGGACTCCACAAGATAGTACCATGAACATGATTCACATTCTCAGATGTATGGATCAATTGAGGATGGCCTAGAGGATTTGAATTTCTGAAAGATCCTCCTTGAAGCCATTTCCTAACTCAATAATAGTGTTCCAAGACTGTGCATTGCATCTGTTGAAATGATTCTGAAACTTATTTCTATATATTAGTAACTGAATTGATTCTTTTAAAACATTTCTACTGCAGCAACACAGACCATCATTCCATGACAATTGTACAACAGGAACTATTTGATTAAAAATTGCCACTCTGCTAGCATTTCATATTGGAAATCTGAACAATTACAATTCAAAAACCATCAGCAATTTGACCCATCCTGTATAACAAATGTTTATTTCAATAATTTCTAGTGAAGTTTGTGGAACATATAAAAATATTCTTGTTTTGATAGTCATCTTTACATATTTTATTTTTAAATTCTTATTTATGTATTTAAGAGAGATATTAAAATATTTAAAGCAAATAACAGTTGTATTATAAAGCAATCACAGAAATGTCACTTTTCATTTGTGAATATATAATAATTGTAATGTGCAGTGCTTTTCAATAGCATAATTAATCTAAACAGCGCGCACCTTAAATTTAAAATCTAAGTTATTTATTGTACATTCAAGATTGCTGAAATATTTCAAAATCAAAAACTAAACAGAATTTGAAAAATCAAAGCATTATTCCCACATTTTATCTTAATTGCCAAGTTTTGTCTGGCTGGAATTTCAGTAAATTAATGTTTCAATTTTCGTTTTTTCCGTGATTGGAAGGATATTTTGTCTTGACTCAATCACTGGTAAAAAGGAACACGTGTCATTTTCCAGAAGAAATAACCAACTTCCACCCCACCAATCAGTAAGAAAACTGTCCAATAAAGAAATGCACCCATAATCCCCTTTTCATATTGCAATTTCAAAAATAGAAAAAAGTAAATATAGTAGTAATATCTAAAAAGGAGCAAGATACTTATGCATGTGGAAATTTTTATACTCTTGAATATATCGAACAACATTTACAGTCAAATTCTGATAAGACGCCATCATCGAAAATACATATGGTATAGAAATGAAAATGAACTCCGAATTTATTAAATTTAATAAAATACAGTACATTTATATATTGCATCCAAACTTATAATTTCTAAAAAACTATATTTTACAGAGTAGTATACGTGCGGTATATGTACAGTACTATTATATTAATATATAGAAAAAAAAGAGAGTTTTTGGAAAGCAAATGGACATGACGGACTTCACCTACAGCAACGGATGGTTGTGCTTTTCAAATAACAGGAGGAGTCTTTCGCGAGCGCTGTAACATGCTGAAACATTAACAAGATTTCATAGCACGTGACAAATCATTAAGGAAATGATCTGGTTCTTACAACTTAGGTGTGAACCAAGCTTGAAGAGAAGCATTGTCAAGCGATAATATGTTCTAATTTGCGAGATTTTTTTTTATTGTTACGAATGATAATCTACTAGAATATCATTTGTAGCTAAGCTGGAAAAAATCAAAACATTTGGGTCATCACATGACAGAATTTATAACTACACATGCTTTCGTTTCGTTCATCCATTATTACGTCATAATGACATGAAACATTTAATTGAATTAAGGTGCCAACAATCCTAAGCTCCCGTGGGCAGGGGACGAGAATATGCCCACCGTCTGATCCCGCGCGGAATAAAAGGCTCCTAAAGTGTCACAACGGGTTGGTGTTCCGATGTCCGTCATTGGGCGCTCACTTGTGGACTCCTACCCTCTCGAGGGTGCCCGTCTTGTCGTGGCGAGAGGGCTTACCGGCTGTCACTGTCCATATCTGTACAACCGGGCCGATACGTCCATAGTGACAGGGAGAAACTAAGAGGTTGCTAAATGCTTGGCGAAATTCTGGCAAAGACGATCCCACACCACGGGTGAGCGTGTGCAGACGTTGGTGTGTCCGCGGTGCGTCGAAAGGGGTGGGCACCCGAGTAGACAAGCCGTGGGAAGTCCTAGCCGGATAATTCGCCCCGGATCTCGTTTGACTTTCTATAGAGAGATCCAGCAACAAAACTGGTCGGCCTGAGAGAGGCTCGCGCCCCGGTCTCCAATAGTAGCTGTCCCTAGTGAAGAAATTCCTACAGGGTCGGTAGAGCATGGCTGCACTCATCCCTCGCTGATGGATGCTCTGTAGTTCGCCACTCGACCGTCCGATCTCCTGCGGATCCGGGATTAAGAATCGACCCGACGTATACCCTGCGTGAGGTACGAGTTCTCTATAAGGGTCCCAATCCCTTCACCATTCACCCCGACGGGGTGAATGGTGGAGGGATAGAAGCCGTTACGGTGCCCACCCGAGGGTTGGCTTGCCGGGCTGATTGGGTCCATCCAGAGGCCGGGGAAGCTTGTTTCCTAGGGAATCATAAAACCTTGGGGAGTTGATCCGAGCGATATTCGACCACGGCAAGGCGCCAGGAGCCCGGCCATTCCACGGCGTCGGTCGATATCGTCTCTATGGTGGCCCGCCAGTATAAAGCAGACAGTGGGCTACATCGGTGATCGAACCGGGGGAGATTCTCGCTCCCTTTACAAGTTGGGTCGGTTCGCCTTCATGCGTTCCGCCCATCCGATGCGATTATTAGTAAGAGTTCTGCTTTTGTGGAAGGTTCGGGATTACTATACTCTCCGTCCTTCCGGCGGGCTGTCGCGATTCTCGCGACGGTTGTGCCCGAGCTTTGGTGTCCTAAGGATTTCTTATTTATGGGAGAACTTCTGAGAAAACTGTCGAGTTTTCGATCCCTCCGAGGACAGTTCCGGTGGTCACAGTAGCAAATACACAACCTCTAGTATCTCCGCTCCCTCTGTGGACGGAGGCGATTCTCGGCCCTTAAAGATCGCTTTGGCGACACAGTGCACGAGATACGAATGCGGCCTACTTACTCCTAGGCCTGGCAAACCTGAGCGAGTCCGCCGTATTCATATTTCGTTCGCTTTGTGGATCAGAGTGATGGTCAGGCGAGTCCGCACCCCTAGTTGAGGCAATGATTAAGCCGAGATTATTCGCGCAGACATTTTTTTTTTGTTAACAGATGACGCCACTTTCCATTCAGGAAGAATACTAAGTGGCGGGGCGAATAACAGATGACGCCACTTTCCATTCAGGGAGAATACTAAGTGACGGGGCGAAACAAGCCCTTCCACAGGCTGCCCACCCCTGCGGAGGGGTCAGCCGGATTGTGGAGGACGGGGATCGACGGGCCGAGCCCGGACCCCATGATAAATATTTTCAAAGGGTGGAACCCAAGACTCGAACCCGGGTCCTCCAGAGTGGAATGCCGAAGCGTTTCCATGCGGCCAATCCGGCCGACGTCTCGCAGACATTAAGTACCCTGTAGTACCCTCGTAGGTGGAGCACGGGAGCAGCCATTTGGTCAGTCTCAGAATACGACGAGCCTGTGGGCTCCTACAGAGAATCGAGACTGCTCCGGTGATGTCCATATCCGTCACTGGGAGCCTGCGGTGGAGCCTCATATGAACCCGGACCGCCCGGCGGGCTCGTTTGCCTCATTTTCTACTTTTTTATGTCCACTTTACACTCGCGCGCTTTTCGTATTCGAGGGACAAGTAAACACAACCCCATAGGGATTGGGACAAAAAAAAGGGCTATAGACTAGCCGCTAGATCACGGCTCACTGTTTGACTTCCACTGATCCAATTTAAATTTATTTATCGAGACCTATAAAAAATTATTGATTTGGCAGTTTTAACGAAAAATAAACAGCAATATACTTAAAGAGAATTAAAGATATTTTATCGTTATTTTGTGTGTTTTTAGTTTTAATTAAATTTGTGAGGAGGAATAAGAGAGATCGACCAAAAATCGCTCCGCGATTGACGAGTTGAACACTACTGATATAGACCCACAGATTTCTATATTGTTTAAAAGTGAATACATTACTGGTGGGTACTTTCACGAATGTACATTCAAAGCTATGGTAAATTGACTTTATTTTGGTGGCTCCACAGATTTCTATACATTGTTTAAAAGTGAATACATTACTGGTGGGATCAATGGTGGGTACTTTCACGAATGTACATTCAAAGCTATGGTAAATTGACTTTATTTTGGTGGCCAGATTTGGCTCATTTATTTTAATGTGATGAACAGATTCTAATAGTTAATAAATAGGGCGTAGTGTCCAAATATGGATATTAAGCCATTTTTTTATTATAATTTTTTTATAAATACACGATTTCGATAATTGGAATGAAGTGCTCAAAATACTCCAATTTTCGCATTTTCCTAATCGGTTAATGATTCGAGCAAGGAGAAAAACAGATTTAAAGGCTATCGAGGGTACATTGTAAAAAAACCATTATTATATGTATTTATGCTAAAAAAATGTAGTTATGAAAAAATAACAAACACAAACAGAGTGAATAAAATTTTATTTTATTGACAAAGATCATAATCAAATAATAAACAAGAACATAATTACACTATTAATAGCAAAAATAGCACTATTAAAATCAAATAATAGCACTATTAATACAAAATAATATACAGTAAGGCAACCTTTTAATTTATCTGCCACAATGCGATAAAATAGATGAATATATGAATGCTTATTAAATATTTCTAATGTTTAAACTTAGAATTTGTTTCAATCTTAAATTATTACATACCTTTAATTATCTATTAAATCGAACACAGTTGTTGTAAATGCAACAGCAACATCAATTTCTTATTTTAAACAGTGATAGTAGAATCTTTTCAAATGAAAAGCATTTCCTATCTTCTATTACCTCGTATTTGCTCATTCTTACATCCATATGCTAAACAATATATATCAATAACGCAAAAAAACAAAACAAAAAAAGCAATCATAAATAGCAAGAAATGTATTCAATTAATGACTCAGCAATCACAAATAGCAAGAAATGTATTCAACTAACGACTCGGCTTCCCAGCGGTTTCCTTTGTTCAACGGCTTCCGGTCAGCGTCACAAAGGTAAGAGGAAAACAATAGAACCAGGCCATCTATGGAATAGAAATCTGTGTATAGACCAGTTTCCGATGAATATCCGGTTGAGCATGCGCTCTAGAATGTGGAGGCCCGACACGTCTGTTGTTTATCGATTTGGTGAAGTCTAATATTCTATAACATTTAAAAAATGCCGCGATCATGTGTTGCATACGGTTGCAATATGAAAGCTGGGACTAATCTTCTTTCTGAAATTAAGTTCTACCGATTTCCAGTAGAAAAAAATCGTAAAAATTCTTGGATTGCTGCAGTCAATAGGAAACAATAGCAACCAACTCAATGGTCATTGCTATGCTCTTGACATTTCATAACTGGTAAGAATCCGCAGTTTATTCAACTATAAAATAGTTTATTTAATTTACGAGTTAAAAATTTAATGATAAATATTTTAATTATTAGGCAGACCATCGAAAGATCCTACCCATCCTGATTATATTCCACCTCTATTTCTTACTAATACTAAATTAAATACTGAATCAAAATCTTTAGTTAATCGATATGATCGACGATGTCGACGTGATGAAAAAAAAATATCTAATTTAACAGTAAGAATTTTAATATTTATTATTTTAATGCTAATAAATCATATTTGTTTTATTAAATAAACAAAACATTAACATCCGGATATTCCTTTACCAGAAAGAGGTCACAGTGTAATGAATATCATGTATCATTCTGAAAATAAATGTGCTCAAAAATCATTAGAAATCAGCACACAAATTGATTTAAATGAAAACCAATTACAATTAGGAAATGAAAAGTTAAAAAAAAAAATTGATGAGCTCTAAAAAAATAATGAAAGTCTGCATCAGCAATACATTAATGCCATACAAGATCCATATGTAGAAATTTTTAACAGTGATCATATAATAAAATTTTACACTAGTATTTCATCATTTAAATTGTTTCAAGAAATCCTACAATATTTGTTAACATACTCAAAACCAAATATTCAATCATTTCTTCCTTATAAATATCAGTTTTTACTAGTTTTAATGAAACTAAGGTTAAGACTATTAACAGAAGATTTGAGCTAGCATTTTAAAATTTCTGAGAAGCAAGTTTCGAATATTTTTAATTAATGGATTACTATACTAGCAATAGAATTACAATGTCTAATTCAATGGCCTAAAAATAATATGAGCAATAAGAGAAAACAAAAAGTATTTCAGTCTCCATGTTTTCATAATTTAATCTGTATTATAGATTGTTCAGAATTATTTATTGAAAGACATCATTATTAACAGAAAGATGCCAAACATATAGTCATTATAAACATCATAATACTGTAAAATTCTTTATAGCTATTAATCCAGGAAGTGCCATAATATTTCAAATCCAAGTTGTATGGAGGATGAATTTCTGACAAAGAACTTACACAAAAATGTGGATTTCTTGAAAAAATCAAGTAAGGGGATCTTATATTAGCAGACAGAGGTTTTCAAATTGAAGAACTTTTGGCAGTAAAAGGTGCTAGTCTTCTTATTCCAGTATTCACAAAAGGTAAATCGCAATTAAGTAGCAAGGAAGCAGAAACATCAAGAAAAATATTTAGAGCACGAATTCATGTAGAAAGAGTCATAGGTCAATTAAAGCAGTTTCATATACTTCAACAACTATTCACAAAAGGTAAATCGCAATTAAATAGCAAGGAAGCAGAAACATCAAGAAAAATATTTAAAGCACGAATTCATGTAGAAAGAGTCATAGGTCAATTAAAGCAGTTTCATATACTTCAACACACAATACCTATCTCTTTACTTCATTGTAAGCAGGATGAAGAATTCTGTACTGCAGATAAAATTTTAATTACATGTAGTGCATTATTAAATTTACAAAATCCTGCAATAAAAGAAAATGTTACATTTTTTTGAGTAATTGTACATAACACAATGAATGTTTTTGAAACACTTTATTAACTTAAGATATACTGTATTTATAAATCTTTGTTTATTATTTCAAGAAATGTATTACCTGAATAGTTTACAATATAGTTACAGAAAAATGTTGAATACTATTATTTTAAGTTTAAAATCAAATATAACACAATGAATGTTTTCGAAACACTTTATTAACTTAAGATATACTGTATTTATAAATCTTCTGTTTATTATTTCAAGAAATGTATTACCTGACTAGTTTACAATATAGTTACAGAAAAATGTTGAATACTATTATTTTAAGTTTAAAATCAAGCAAGCAAAATTTTTATTTGTAAATATTTTCTTTTTATAATTGTATAAATAGATGATTTTCAGTATTGCTTTTAACAATAGTAATAAAACAAATAATATTACATATTAATATAAAGAGAAGCATACCTTATTTCAATAATGTAAATTATACAATTTTAAGAATAATTTTACTTTACAAAAGATTAGAAAAATATTGTCATTTTTAGGTATTAACAAAAGTAATCACCTTCCTCAGTAATTTCAAAACTAAAGATTTTTTAAAAAGATGAATTAAGACACAGATTATCACTATGAAATACAATGTTTACAATACTACTGGCAATTTGGACAGTACCATGTTCCTTTAGGCTTTCTTGTTATATTGACACATTTAAAATGAAACCATGTAATTGGACAGCCATCTTTATCACATGCTATCATTGTACCTTCCTCTGGTTTATTACATATATAATATAATTTTTGAAAAGATATATTATTTAATGACTAATCTAAATTTTTTCATACACAATTCTGGTAGAATACAAGACATAAAAAATTTTTTTAATGATGGAAGTATCTTATCTTCCCAAAATTCTTTATCAAAAAAGATTTTATTGATTTTTATTTCTATTGGTGTCCAAACAATAAAAAAGCAGGATTCAATTCCTGTTACACCCATTTGACCTTGAACTTGATAATAATATGAATGATTTTAATTAAAAAAAATTTAAATCTAAATAAAAGTTATCATTAATTGCATTAATTAATCCAACTTTAGAATATTTAAATGGACATTTTATCTCTCTAATACTTTTTCTACAGCAATCACAAGAGGTAATACCATCAGGAGATGCACCTATATAAGGATTCTCTTTCATTAATATTAATCCAACCTGTTTGCATGTAAAATTAGTATGATCTAATTTCATTATCTTAGTGAATTCTTCTCTTGCTGAATTTTCATGAATGATACCCCAATTGCAAGCAGGTACAGAATTTAATGACTTTATATTATAATGCATTATTTCAAGTTTAAGTGATTTAGGATATTCATTTTCTTTCCTATTTACAATTTTATAAAAAAGAGAAGCAGTTATTCTCCCTTGGTGGTATTGATGCCAAATCTGACAAGCAGATTGATTTACAGTCTTTTCAGATAGATTATTAATTTCAAATTGGGTAATAGTGAGAGAATCTAATATGGCTATTTGTACATTAAGAAATTCATCTGAATTTAACTTTCTGTAATTTTCATTGTATAGACTGTTTAAAAGGCAAAGGCAAAGATTCTTCTTCACAGAATTCATTTTCTGAAGCTGTTTCTGTAATTTCTTTATTTATGTCACTTAGGAATAACTGTAAAAATTCTGGAATTCTCATTACAAGTCTGTAAAATAAAAGTGGCTATTTATGTCACTTTTAGGAATAACTGTAAAAATTCTGGAATTCTCATTACAAGTCTGTAAAATAAAAGTGGCTTTTGGATTTGTTTTTTCTCTTAAATTATTATTAAGAATTAGATTTAAATTTATAAGCAAACTATAACATTTAAATGTTACAACAGTTTGTTATTAATATATCTAAAAGAAGAATTTAAAAATTAATTATGAAAATTACAAGATTAAAAATATATAAATTACCAATATCTTTTCAAAAAGTTTTTGAGATGAACCTCTTGGCTTTTTTATAATTGAATTTTATTTTGTAACTTGCTTTTCCTGTATACTTGATTTTTTTCCATGATGGCTTTTTAAATTTCATTTGATAAATTGGGATATTTTCGATCTAATTTATACAAATAAAATACCATAAATTTAAGTCTTTGATATTAAAAATATTTATATTAATAAACTATTTAAAGATGTGTACCTGTTTGTTTGTTTTTGAAACATTCCAAGAACAAGGTAAGGAAGTTACAGATGGATTGGTTAATCTTTCTCGAACTGCAGTTTCTATACTAAATAAAATTGCTGCAATGTGACTACAGACTTCTCCAAGTCTAAAAAAAAGTGATAAATGAAGAAGTATAGTGGAGAGAAAGCAAAATTTTACTTTTAATGCTGCCAATTAGTTGTGATTATGTTCTTCACAAACTATAATTTTTAATGATTATATTGGGGATTGAGATATAAGAGTGAAAGTTAGCAACATTGATTACAAATACTTCGAAATATTAATCTGATAAATATTTATTCTATGCATGAACAATTAGCAGCACATAAGTAAAACTTGCCCGAAACAATTTTAAAAATCAATGATTGAGTGTATTAATAAATTGAAAACTTACCCAGCCATACAAGTACAGTGATCACACAAAATTTCTCCCGAATGGCGTATAATAACCCAAGGTAAATATTTCTTGTCCTGGTATTACTTCTCCTAAAAGCATACATGCACTTTTTTTAGATGGCGAGAAAATTTTAACATTTTGTACTTTTTCATTAATAAAGTAATTGTATGCATCTAAACTTTTGTAAGCTTTCAATGATTCTCCTGTGAATGGTCCAGGAGTTTCTATGATATAATGGTAAATATCTGGCCATTGACATTTAGGCCAATCTTTCAATTTACTTGAAAATAATGAACGATTTCGTTTATCATATGGATCAAGATAATGTTCTCCACAAACTGTCAACTTTTCTTTATACCTTCGCTGATCTTCGATGTTCAAACTATTAAAATATGCACTAGTCATATTCAAATATGTCCACGCTATAAATCAATCCGATTCAAAACTGCAGAAACAGCTTCTCTCGCTTCTAACAGGAAGTCTGTTAGCACCTCTTTCCGGTAAAGAAATACCCGGACGTCAATGTTTTGTTTACGTTTTGAAACTGGTCTTCTCGAACTTTTTGCTTTCTCGAGATTCCCTTTCGAAAATTCTCGAGATTTCAATAAAAAATTTAAGTTAAAAAAAAAATACCTGTTTTTAATAAGGATAAAAACAAAATGAGGCAGAAAAAATCGTGCAAGTCCACGCTATAAATCAATCCGATTCAAAACTGCAGAAACAGCTTCTCTCGCTTCTAACAGGAAGTCTGTTAGCACCTCTTTCCGGTAAAGAAATACCCGGACGTCAATGTTTTGTTTACGTTTTGAAACTGGTCTTCTCGAACTTTTTGCTTTCTCGAGATTCCCTTTCGAAAATTCTCGAGATTTCAATAAAAAAGTTTAGTTAAAAAAAATACCTGTTTTTAATAAGGATAAAAACAAAATGAGGCAGAAAAAATCATGGAAAATGAAAACAAATAATATTGGGTGTCGGCCGGATTGGGCGCGTGGAATCGCTTCGGCTTTCCACTCTGAAGGACCCGGGTCCCCCATTGACAATTTTTATCATGGGGTCCGGGCCCGATCCGTCGATCCCCGTCCTCCACAATCCGGCTGACCCCTCCGCAGAGGTGTCGTCGATCCCCGTCCTCCACAATCCGGCTGACCCCTCCGCAGGGGTGGGAAACCTGTCGAAGGGCTTGTTTCGCCCCGCCACTTAGTACTCTTACTGAGTACCCCGTCCTCCACAATCCGGCTGACCCCTCCGCAGGGGTGGGCAGCCTGTGAAATCTAAATCCATATAAAAGTCATAGGAATAGGTCCTTGTTTCGCCTCGCCTCTTACTGAGCATGGTGGAAATATACAAGTTCCCAGAGCTCATTTTCGTATGATCTGCGCATGACGTCATATTAGGAGCAGAAATAGCGTTGGTAGTCAAGTGGTAGTGCTTATTGAATGCTGTATATATAAAAATTTAAATTAAAATGCCAAGTTGTGCAGTTTTTGGCTGCAACAATTATTCAAGGAAAACCAAAGGAACCGAAATTAAATATTTTGGTTTTCCTAAAAACGAAATTTTGGCAAAGCAATGGATAAATGCTTGTCGAAGGAAAGACGTGTTCAGTCTAAAGCATGGTAAGTAATAATTTACTGTAGATTAATATTTATAATCTGAATAAAATAAAATATTGACAAAATAAAAATCTTGTCACTTTTTAGTTTAATTTTACTTATTTTTACTAAAAACTATAATTGTGAATTAAAAATTTAATATCGTTATTTCAGCTTGTATTTGTTCAGTTCATTTTGATGAATCGAGTTTTGAAATACCTTTGAAACAGCAAATGTTAAATTATAAGCCAAAGAATAGTAGGAATTTAAAAGCAGATGCAATTCCTATCAAAAATCTTCCATTCTCCACAAGATCAACAAAGCATTGTAAATCTATTGATGAAAGAGAGAAGAGACAAATAAAGAGAAACAAGCAGAAAGAATTCAAGGAAATTGTTGAAAATCTTTCTCCAAATATTGATTATTCTGAAGAAATTAAATTATCAAATTCAGAAGTGTAAGATTTATTTCAATTACTTAAATTTATGTTATAATAATTGTAATGCATATTTTTAATTATTATTTTTACATTTAGGAATAAACAAGATAATGAAGTTAACTTTTTAAAAAATAAAATAGCAGAACTAAAATGTGAAAATGACAAATTAACAATGAAATGTAAACAACTTATAGAACAAAATACTGAATTAATGACTGATTTAACAACAACAAAAAATGATTTAAAAAGAATTATGGAAAAACTAGGACAAATGAAACGTTTATTAAATTGTGAAAAAAGAACTCATTGGACTTCTCAGGATATTGCAACTGCAATATCTTTAAGAAGTGTAAGTCCAAAGGCTTACAGATACCTAAAGAAAAATAAATATCCTCTACCAGCTCTTTCAACATTACGCAAGTGGGCATTATATCTGAGTGTAAGACAAGGCATTTTACATGATATTATCATATTAATGAAGAATAAATCTCATGAACTAAATAGCTTGCAATGTCTGACAGTTTTAACTTTTGATGAAATTTATATTTCTAACATGATTTGCATTGATAAAGAAAATGAACAAAAATTAGGTCCACATAAATGTTGTCAAACAGTAATGGCTCGTGGATTATTGGGGAAATGGAAACAACCAATTTATTTTAAGTTTGATCAACCTATAACAAAAAATAATAACTGATATTATTTCATAATTATATTGTAACGGTCCCCTTGTCGCACGTGTGCACCTAATGTCAAGTGGTTATTTATGTTGTTGTTTGTCAGCCTCCCCTGCATTCCTTTGCCGTAGTGTGGGAGCGTTGGAAAGGAGATCGGGGTGAGGGACTGTCATTCTCCCGCGTTTCTCCAACCGTTCGGCAGCATCTCTTAAATAAATTTGCATTTAACCATTTATGCGTTTGATGCCATTTCATTTTGGCGCAGTCGACAGGATCTCAACCCGAATATCATCGAATATCGGGAATTACGACATAATCAAAACCCAAGCAGATCAACCGATACCAAAATGGCCGGAAGGCGAAAACGACAGCCTTCACCGAAATCCACGGCTCCACTAACTATGGACGCGTTGACGTCAGCAGTAGCGGAAATTACAACTAATATGAGGCGACTCATACAAGAAGAACGCGACGGTCTACGGACCGAACTACTAAATGAACTTAAAGGACTCGCCAAATCCGACGGAGATGTGGACAACGAACGGACCGGTAATGTCATCGACAACGACTCACCAGGTAAGACGGTCTATTCTAAATCGGCGACGCCTGTAAAGGACGACGAAAACGAATACAAATTATATTGTTTCGTTCGGAGTAATATGGTCGAACGATTCTGTGGAAGCGAATCGAAAATAGAAGCCCGATCGTGGCTTGATGTATACGAAACAATGGCGGATGAATTAACGGAAAAACAGCGCATCAAAGCACTAGGATCTTATCTTACCGGAGACGCACTTACGTGGTATTCGCAGGAAGTCGCAAAAGAGAAGATGACCTGGCAAGAAACAAGTCGGAAATTCATAGAACAATATGGAATTACACACGTCTCAGCAGCCGTAACCGCCAGTAAGCGAACGATGACAGCTGGTGATACCGTTCAGTCGTACGCTGAAAAGATGAGACTTTTGCGTTTAGCTGGCGTTCCATCTGAGAGCACTCTTGATTTATTGACCGACGGAATGCCGCCTGCTTATCAGGACGTTTTATATGCTAGAGAACCAAAGACTTTCAATGAATGGTTAGCAGTTGCTCTAAAGCTGGAAAGCCTACGGACGATGTCACACTTCCGTGCCAGCGACACGCTGACTGGGCTGCCGATCGCAAGGGATACCAGTAGATTAGGACCTCGCAGAGCCAGATCACCTCCACCTCCAACACCGTGCCGCTACTGCA
Organism: Olivierus martensii; assembly: GCA_000484575.1. Lineage (NCBI taxonomy): Eukaryota > Metazoa > Arthropoda > Arachnida > Scorpiones > Buthidae > Olivierus > Olivierus martensii. The sequence continues at coordinate 46,623 of AYEL01069064.1, forward strand.
AGAATCGAGGTGTCAACGCTTACCATTGGCATAACAAGTGCCCAAATCGCCACGGACTTCCCAAACATTTGACTGTCGATCGTTCGACTTTCAATAACGAAGACGGAAGGGTACCAAACTTTGAAGACCACAATGAACCATCACGCGAATATTTAAACTCGCAGAGCGGTCTGCACTGAGCTTCATTTACTTCGACGTCTTCGTTAATAAACGCAGAGCTCGTGCCTTTCTTGACACAGGAAGTACGATCAATGTAATCTCTGCGAGAACAGTGTCTGAACTAGGTCTACAGGCAACGAAGACGTCAATAATCGTGAGTACCTTGAGTGCGTGCTCAAAAAGTACAGGCCGCATAGAAACGAAGCTAACTATTGGAAATGAAACTGTGAGGAGGTTAACTTGAACCTGTCCTATTTTTATTTTATTATGCACTCTATTATTTATAACTATTGGAAATGAAACTGTGAAGAGGTTAACTTGGACCTGTCCTATTTTTATTTTATTATGCACTCTATTATT
>AYEL01069066.1:0-54509 GCA_000484575.1 Olivierus martensii
TTTTTCATATATTCGAGGCATGGGAGGACAAAATGACCATCCCACTCCTCTAGACTTTAAATATCGACTACGATGGTATCTTTTAGGTAAACATTCTGCTGCAATATTTAGCCAAAATAAAAACACCAAAGATGATAATGAACCTTCTTTAGTAAATCCTATAAATAATAATTTATCTTTAAAATTTAATGATGATGAAATTTGTATATCTGAAAGCCTACTGACAAATATAATTGGAAATGTGAAAAATAAGGATGAAATTTTTCCTTATTTCATTCGAAATCCAAGTCAAGTTAGTGAAGCAGATTTAGAAAATTATGAAATGTCACCTGATTATCTTGAAGTTTTAGAAAAATTTGAAGAATTTGAATCTGAAGAAAGCATAAAATATGAAGGATTAAAATATATAGCAGGTTATATAGCTCATAGGTTTAGGAATAAATATAATTTAGGGTTACCAACCCAAGTTTTACCCAAAGTCAATGAACCAGATTGGTTACAGTTTATATCAAAGGGTAATTTAATGTATCCATGCAATAAGTTGATACAAGCAACAATAATATTAGAAAAAGAATTTAATATTCTTCATGGGTGTTCCTTATCTAATAAAAATTTATATTTAAAATATTAGCAAATAGAACCATTTCTGCACTTCCTTCTTCAATTGATATTCCATTTGAAGTTATTTTATGCTTGGCTAGAACGCGAACATATATTAGATTAAAATATCTAAATAAAAAATTGAGATGTTCTAAAAATTAGCAGCTTCTTTTCATCATTATTCTCAGAATATACATAAATTATATTTTAAATTAAAAATGTTTTGTTTGATTCTATAAAATAAATCACTTTTTACTTGCCGATTATTTTAAGAAATTCTGCTTCTTTTAATAATTATATAAAAAAGAGGTTAATAAAATTAATCTTAGATTTCAATAATAAATATATTATACCGGTATTTATTCAAATCAATTAATACTACTGTTAAATTAGTTTATTTAAAACTTTTATACTATACTCTATATAATTTTGACAGTTTCAGTAAATGTTTGGAAAACAAGAAAAAATACAGTACATCTAAAACGATTTTCAAAATATAATAGCTTAAATTGATCGCTACAACAGAAAAATATATACTGAAAAGCTTTACAATATATCATATTTAATACAGAATCAAATAGAACACAATTAATTTATAAGTATAGCTATAAAACAGCGTATTTAAATATCTAAGTTGCAAAATATATGTATTTGTAATGTAGCTATATTATTCTCTGCTCCAAGTCTGACATCACTGCACACGTCACAGGATGCGCAATAGCACACCTTATATTCCACCATGGCCTGTGGAAGGGCTTCTTTCGCCCCGCCATATAGTATTCTACCTGAATGGAGTGTGGCGTCATCTGTTGACAAAATAAATAAATAATATTTGATTGTTTTATATTTAATATTTTAATTATATTGTAAAAATAGATCACGTTTCAATAATATTGAAAAAATAATTATATTTGTTTTACAATTAGTGACTTTTTATTAAAATAACTTATTCAGTACACAGAGTCTATTCGTTTATCTGCTAAACGAGTTCTGCTTTGGATATAAAAATTTCAGAAATGAAATTTTTATGCCTAAACTATGGATCTATATGAGTTTTTAGCCTATACCACTTCTTATTTTTTTTACACGTCACTATATTTGACTATCTAGTGATACTAGACCCGTGGTTCCCAACGTGGTGCGCACGCTCCACAAGGGGCGATTTGATTTTTAAGGGGGCAATTCGAGAATGAGTTAACAGTGAATTTTTTGCATTTCTTATTAAGGGCCTCATATACAATATATAAATACATATTATGATATGTATAGTACATTTTTAAAATTAAAATCAGAATGTACACGGCGATTTTGAAACTTTATTTGCTGTTTTTTCATATTAATTCATATTATTATTTTTTAAACAATTCCTTAGTGACTTCTTCTTCAGTACTTCAACTTATTTTATTTTTCTCTTTCATGGATGACATTTTCTTTGGAAGCTTGCTTAGACCAAGTTAATGGCCTTTTAAGCTTCCACCATGTGAATAGGGGGTTCACTTTTTGAATAAATAAAAATTATGTCACAGTGAGACATCAGGATTTTAGAGATGCTTAGGTGGGCATGGCTAAAGAAAGGTTGGGAACCACTGTTCTAGACCAACAAATACATCTCTTAGAAAAGATTTATGACTCTTCTATTTTGGCTAAGTAATTTTCTAAGTTCTATAGTTGTGACCATTGAGTAAAGATGGGATCTTTTGGGAATAATTGAGGGCTAGCAATTCACTCATATTCTCTGAAACACTATATCAGATCACACTACATTGTATTTCCTATTTATCACAGGCATCATTAGATGTAATTGTTACTCTGATGAACCGCTGAATAAGTAAAAACCAGATATTTGTTTTGGCTTTATTATGCAAACAACATCACAAATCTGTCTATGGCATGATATGACAGGTCCACAATAATAGAAATATTTAAAATTGCAATTAAAATAGATGAGTTTTGTACAATTTATTGGTCTATGTATTATTTTAGGTTTACACGCTTATTTTAAGTATTATTTTGTGATTAAATTCAGATAATTTTCCTTTTGATATAGTTAGTAGATGTGACGCGATAAACTATATAATTTAATCGCTTTTTTTTACTGGAAGATGTCGCAGGGCCAAAATAATTAATACTGTATATCGCTATGAAATTTTTTGGATACGAATTCGCAGAATTTTTTAATTCTCGAGAATCGGGATTCTCGAAATAATAGTAATTAAAAATTCTCGAGAATCGGGAATGAATTTTTCTTATAAATCTCGAGATTTAAGATATAGGGATCAAATTTTGTAGAATGACTTTCCCTATAGTAGGTAACATGGGCGCCTTGGGTCAAAATTGCCGTAGGAATGGGGCATTTTGGGGTCGTAATTTAAATTACATGTTTAAATTCTCCAGCTGTTGTTCTGCTGTTGACATCGCAAAACATGACGTAGAAATTAGTAATTTCGAAAAATTCATCCGTACGACATAATGACGACGTCCTAGAATGTTTAGTCACTCAGGAGCATAGTGAATTTAAAATCAATTCATGCGAGGCGCACTCTAGTGGCGGTTAGAAAAACTAAGATGTAAAATTGTAAACAATGGCAGGAAAAAATTACGGTGGCAATTATTGCTGTGTTGTTGGCTGTCATAAAAATTCTTACAGCACACCCAAAGTTTCTATGTTTAGTTTCCCTTCATTAAAAAAAGATCCAGGAAGGAGAGAAAAATGGATTCAAGCTGTAAGGCGTATCAGGTAATATTTTACAAGCAAGAAAGATGGTCCTTGGTAAAGTTTTAAATTAAATGAAGGGAATATTATTTGTAGAGAAGATGGAAGCATGTGGATTCCAACCAAGTACTCAAAAATTTGCTCTGATCATTTTATTAGTAAGAGACCTATATATCATCCCGATAATCCGGACTATGTGCCATCAATTTTTCCTTCGGCTTATCGAAAGAAACCAGCTTCAAAGTTAGCAAGCCAGCGATTTTCAAGGTAATAAACATAAATTACAAAACAGTGTAAAACAAATATCCAACTAAGCAGTAATAGTGTATAACTGTATATTATAATTTATTAAATCTTAAAAAAAAATCGAATTTATGGAGTATCAGGTAATATTTTACAAGCAAGAAAGATGGTCCTTGGTAAAGTATTAAATTAAATGAAGGGAATATTGTTTGTAGAGAAGATGGAAGCATGTGGATTCCAACCAAATACTCAAAAATTTGCTCTGATCATTTTATTAGTAAGAGACCTATATATCATCCCGATAATCCGGACTATGTGCCATCAATTTTTCCTTCGGCTTATCGAAAGAAACCAGCTTCAAAGTTAGCAAGCCAGCGATTTTCAAGGTAATAAACATAAATTACAAAACAGTGTAAAACAAATATCCAACTAAGCAGTAATAGTGTATAACTGTATATTATAATTTATTAAATCTTAAAAAAAAATCGAATTTATAAACTTAAAATTTACTATTAATTTTTGTAATCGGTACTTTTTAAGCATGTATTCAGGATTTTAATAAACGATTAATTATTATAATTTCATTTTTTAGGGCCCAAAATAGAAGAAAAGAATTCCTTTCCCAAGAGCCTGAAGTTGTAAATGACAATTATATTTATTACCAAAATGAATTAGCTGAATCTAATTCTTTAGCTTCGGATATATTACTGCAACCATTATTTTCATTATTCAATTTATTAATTTCAATTAAAATGATAAAACTTGATTGATTTTCCAAGAAATCTTAATCGTGCCATCAGCAATTAATATTTTTCTGATAATGTTTTTATATGTTTAAGACACGCTTACTATATACTTGTATAATGAATATAATTGAGTTTTATTGAAAACTTATATTACGTTTATATTGTTTTATTACAAAATTACTTATTACAATAATGTGATAAATATACTTAGGCCGATATTACACTAATAAAATTGAAAACTTAATATACTGTGATGTAAATTTTGTAAAGTTTTTTTGTACTACATTTTCTTAAAAACACTGCCAGCTATTCCAACAGTGAAAAGATACACTCCACAATTAGCTGTTAATTGTTTGAAATGATTAGTGTTAAAAATACTTTACCCTATCTTACTATATATTACTCCTAAATACAGCTTAAATGGAATATGTCCATCAGTCTTCTTTACTTGAATCCTAGTAGGATTATACTCATTGGTTAAAAACGAAGAGAAAAACTAAGTATACAAACTTAAACACAAAATTTTTCTTAAACCAAAAAGTATTGATTTTATTCTTAACGAAAAGAATTCTGAAAATTATCATAAATTTTGGGTACGGGATATTACTTTTTGGTTTAAGAAAAATTTTTTGATTTTATTCTTAACGAAAAGAATTCTGAAAATTATCATAAATTTTGGGTACGGGATAGACGTATGCTCATACCTCGTACATATATCCAAAATTCCCGCATGTTTATAAGAAATGTTTTAAGATTTTTATATGTAAAAGAAGTCTTTACCAGATGTTAATTTAAAAACTGCAACTAGAGCACCGCTACTATAGCATATCAAATTCTTTTACATATAAAAATCTTAAAACATGTCTTTACCAGATGTTAATTTAAAAACTGCAACTAGAGCACCGCTACTATAGCATATCAAATGGGTTTCTTTGAGCATATATAAGAGTATATCATCAAATAGCTTAGTATAGAAAAGTAATTTGCATAGTAAAAAAATTTGAACATCACTGCTATAGGTCAGTGTGGAAACCTGTGTAGAAAAAACAGAACAAATTCAATGTGTCCCATCCCCTGGGACATTTTTTATTTTGGGTATCCTATATTATCACAGGGTTATGGGAAGTTGCCCTATAAAGTTTGGTTGATGCATAAGAGATACATAGAATGGACAGACTGATAAACATTGCATTTTATTAGGTTGATGCATAATTCCATAGTGTTTTAAATATAGGTTTGTTAAGTTTGTTTGTTTAGTGTTTTATTTATGAAATTCAATTAAAAATTTGACCAAATCAAGCAAGCAACTATTCAACAATGTAATTTCTGTCATTGTCAATAACTTTCTGCCAACGTTGGGGTAGTTTTTGGATCCCCGTCTGTAGAAATCTGTTGGTTTTGAGTTTAGGAAGTCATTAATCCAAGTTCCGTACACTTCACAGATGTTCCTAGCCGCATTTACTGCACTTGAACCTCGGTTAAACTTGTACAGCAGAATATGTCGGAAATGTTCGTTTTTCTCGACCTGACACTCCATCTTCAACAGCGAAGAAATAACAATCATTTGTAACAATCTCACTGACAGCTCATATTCCACACAAGACAACACTCCAAAAAAAACAGTGACAATGTAAAAACGGTAAACAAATGAACAGCAATGCAGTGTTGCTAGGCCAAATCAGAATGCTACGGAATTATGCATCAATCTAATATATATATATAGATAGATTCAGCAGATAAAGTACTTCAAATTCTTAATTGCTATTTCTAAAGTTCTTATTTCTAATAACCAAGCACTATCAGCAGTTCTTAAAATTTATTTAATTTAATCAATTGAGTAAAGGGTCAAAATTGAGAGTGGCCGAAAACAAATAAAAACATTTTCGGCCACTCTCAATTTGACCCTCTTCAGTTATTCTCATCACAGTCTGATCATTACAAGAAAACATTCGAAAAAGAACAATAATCGAATTTTAACAGAAATAATTCAAATTAAAAATCAATCTTTTTCTTTTTTGTTGCCATGGAGACCCATAAATTAATAAATGTCTGCATTTATTTTTTCAAAGCACTCTTTCTAATAAATCATAGTAACTATTTTGGTCACTTTTTAATCTATAACATTTTTGTTTCAATGCATATTTCCACAGTAGAACTAGTCCTTTACTCGGATAATCATTAATCACATTTTCGTTCTTTGATCTTTTTAATATTTCCAGCATCTCATTCAATAAAGCCCCCTCCTTACTGCCACAGGATTTTACCACTTTAGCCTCCTTCCATTGTACATTCGATTATTGTTCTTTTTCGAATGTTTTCTTGTAATGATCAGACTGTGATGAGAATAACTGAAGAGGGTCAAATTGAGAGTAGCCAAAAACGTTTTAATTTATTTTATTGATTAAATTAAAGAAAATTTAAGACTGCTGATAGTGTTTAGTTATTAGATAGATAAAATACTATTTTCAGTTAATATTTAACTCACTTTGTTACAAAATATTTTGTACACATGTTAACAAGATGGCACTCATTCCTGGCACAAAGACAAGTGCAAAATAAGGTTTTCAATTATGTCTGTTGTCTGTTTTGATGTGAAAATTTATATACATAAAAATATTGAAAAGCATTAAAATTTTATGATGAGCATTCCTTTTTCATTCAAAATCCATGACTAAGAATTCTGAAGTTTCCATGTTCATGTTGTGAATTATGAAGTCTCCATTGCACAATAGTGGCATTCAAAGTTTTAAACATGTTACATATTTGAAATTATTACACATGAAAGATATACATTTGTAAGAATGTTTTCTTTTTTCTAATATACCTATAACATTAATTTGCCTATACAGTACAACATTTAATTTTTTTATTCTCCATTGTTCCATTTGATTTCAAGTATTTTGTTTTTTCATTTCAGATTGTTAATAAAACTCAAAGGATGAATATTATAAGTATTTATAAAAAATTGCGCACAGATTATCCTGAAATTTTGAAGGAAGATATCATTTCTCAATTGGTAGAACATACAGGAATTGGAATGAAGACTATATCAAAATTATTATTACAATATGAAAAAACTGGAAAAGTTTTGCTTCCTAAAATGAATGAAAATCAAATCAAAATGACAGTCAAAATTGATGAAATGCATAAAGTGGCAATTAGGCGTAAAATTCACGAATTCTACTTCAGCCATGAATTGCCAATAACTGAAATAGTTTTGCAGTCTATTAATGATGACAATAATTTGCCTAACTTCAAACGTACATCTTTCTATCATTTGATTAAAGAACTGAATTTTGAATTCTTTGAAGTGAAAAGATATAATATTTTAAAAGAACGTAGTAATATAATTCTTTGGCGTAGACAGTATCTAAGAGATATCAAAAGGTATTTATAATGCATTAAAATATGAAAGTTTATAAGTATACTATTTCATTATTAATTATATCTTAAATATTTTAAATATAGATATCGTCAAGAAGGACGTACAGTATATTATCTTGCTGAAACTTATGTTAATGCAACTGATATTAAAACTAATTCAGATAAACCTATGAAATCCAGAACTGATTCATTCCTTCAATACATTCCAACTGGACCATCAAATCCTAAAGGGAAAGAAACAAGAGTGATAGTACTTCACATTGGTAGTGCAGCAGGTTTTGTTCCCAATGGACTTTTGTTTTTAGAATCAAGTAATAATAATAGTAATAATAATAACTATCATGATGATATAAATGAAGAGACATTTCTCAAATGGTTTGACAAAATTTTACATTCACTGGATGACAATTCTGTTATTGTAATGGACAATAAACCTCCTTATTCAGTTAAAACAGAAGAAATTCCTGATACATCATGGAAAAATGCTGACATTGTAAAGTGGCTAAAGGAAAAAGGTGAGATTGTGGATATAAATATGATAAAGATTGAGCTTCTACAAATTGTAGAAAAGTTCAGAGAAACATTAGACAAATATGTAGTGAATGTCATTGCTCAAAAAGTAAACAAAATAGTTCTCAGATTACCACCTTACCACAATGAATTAAATGCAATTGATATGGTTTGGTCAGTGGTGAAACAGCACTTGAAAGAAAATAGATTAAACACAATTTTTAAAGTACATGAAGTCATGAGATTACTGCAAGAAGGAATTGATAAAATTACTCCAGATAACTGGGCTGAATTTGTTCAACATGTGATTGAAGAGGAAAAGAAACTTTGGAAAATTGACTATCTTATGGATCATATGCTTGACAATGCTTCACTATTTATCAAATCTACAAATGAAACAGAATCAGATTCCTATGACAGTGATTAGGCATCTTATTTTAAAATTTATTATTTGTTTCATTTTTACAATTAATAAGATTGATTTTCATGTGATTGTAATGATATTAATTTTAAACAATGAAACAAGATTATGACATTCATTATACGAGAATACTTATACATCTATCTTGATGAAGTATTTATGAGCAAAAATCTATGTCAATAGTAAGAAAAACTGAAATATGTAATGTTCTGCATAGTTAGATTAAATGAACCCAGAAAATTTGATATTTCATGTTTGCAACATAACATTTCTCGTTAAGGCCAATGATGATACACAAAATGGATATTTTGTGAACCTGAAAGCAAAACAAATTATTTAAATCATTTGATTCAAATAATTTTTTTGCTTTTAAATTTAATACATCAGCATTAACATTAAACTCTTGCATTCCCAATTGTTTAATTGAGAATGCAAGAGCTTAAGCTCTCTCAACTTTGGTTTTTAAGTAATCCTCTCAATATGCATTGTGTAGCAATAGATTCAGCAAGACTTGAATTTGACATCTGTTTTACAATAATTTTAAAAAATAAGACAAAATATTTTAAAATATTAATTTAATTTTATTGATATGATAAATATACATCTTATGAAACAAAATTTTATAAGTAATTTATGGAAAAAAAATAAAATCACTCAATGGAATTATTATTATTATTATTATCAGTTATGAAATGGAATTTCATTTTCCAAGAAATATATATAATTAGTTTCATGACAAGTGGCACAGGAAATGTTTAACAAGGCACAGGCATTTTATCAATACCAATTTTTTTTTTTTTTACAATTGCATTTATTCATGAAGTTTTTTTTAAGTAGAATCACTATCAAAATGGAATGATCTTAAAAAATTTTTACAGATTTAAATTAAAATTAATAAATTAGCTTATTTGCATAAAAAAATATAATAAATGATTTTAGCATTTGAAAAATAATGAAAAGGAAAGAGGATACCTTGGGACATTCCACACACTTAATAATTCTAAAAAAAGGCAATATGGACAAAATTATATTGATTTTTGTACAAATATAGTTGATTTTATAAATGGAAGTTAATTTATACAAGAATTGCAATTATTTTAGCATGCTTCATTTCTTGCATAAATTTAAAATAGACAATAAGTGCAGACCAATTCTAAGTGAATGTTTACATTCAATTTTAAGAATATAACTTGAAAAAATAGATTAGTTTTCAAATTTTGATTGATTTTAACTATCAAAGAATGTCATTTCAAATTTCTGCACTGAAACTAGGCTAAATAGAATTTAATGAAGATTTGCTTAACACACTCCTATTAGAATATGATTTATTTTGACATTCTTCAAAGAAGAATACAAATACAGGCAATCCCTGAATTACATAAGTGAAAACATACATACTTATGTCAGAACATTGTTATACAATACTAATGGTCACAAAGATTTAACACTAAAAATAGTTATATTAAAGAATAAGCATATAAGTAACATGATAAAGCAGTTGCTTACCATTTGGATGATCCAGATTCGATTCTTAGCCTCACACCTTTAGTTTTTCTGGAGATGTCCCAATTTGGGCCCAATCATAACCTAAAAATAATCCTACTTAAGTGCAGATCTATGTAAATCAGCAATTGCCTGCATTCTCTTTTTACATCATAAGATATTCAAGAATATAGTTTGCTAAGCCAAAGGTACAGCATATATTATTAAGTTGTCAAATGCCTTTTATTTTCTTCAGTATAAAACAAAAACAGTAGATTTCAATCAAAAAATTATTTTTCTGAATCAGTTTTACTTGTTATTTTTTTATTTCAAATAGCTTAGCTATGTATACTCTGTTTAATGCTGTTCCAAACAGTTCTGATTTGTTTATAACACTATTATCTCTGAAATAATTTATAAATACTTTTCTGAACAAGCCAATAAATCCTATGTGGTACAGCTTACCCCAACTTTCTCTTAGTAACTCCAATTTTCTCTTTCAATATTATTGAGATCATAAATATTAAAATGATAAGATAATAAGAGCTAGACAATTTTTGTTGAAACCATTAATCATGAAAACTTTCTATTACTATGAACTTTAGTGATTGAGTTATACAATCCAATACAACTATTGGATTGTAATATCTCATCACTAAACCTGAAAAATCAAACTTTAATACATGATTAAAACCTGAAAAATCAAAATAGATATTGCTCACTACTATATTAATCAAACTTTAATACATGTTTATCTTATAAAGACTCATATAACCTGATAGGATTTTTTTCTTAATTTGGAAAAATATGAAATGCATATCCACTAATTATACTATTAGACCAAACAAAGATTTTATCATAGTCTTAGTATCCTTTATTTTGGTTCAAATTCATCACACCAACATCTACAAAAGCAAGATCCTTACAAAAACACAAACAACTTGCTTAATACTAAGATACACTTCAATACAGCTCTTTAGCAAGTCTTGCTAAAGAGCTGTATTGAAGTATATCTTAGCAAGATCCTTATCATGAGAGGCTTCAAGAAGTTATTAGCTGTCAAAAGTTGCTATAATTGAGCTTATAAGATTTACTCTAGTCATTTTTCAAACTTTTCTGCAGACTTTTTTAAGTAAAACAATATTTGCAGGCATTGTTGAATTATTTTATATTTCAAAATTAAACAACAAACAAGTGTAATACAACATACATATATCAAACTAAAATTAATCTATTGATAATATTTTATTCCAATCCATTTTTTCCATATAGTTATGTATATGGTTTTTATTATTGAAATGTTTTTGTATTTTTATAGGAAGCTCAAACTCTTGGAATCTGTATATCATATTAAGAAATTCTGTTCAAATGAGATCAAAAATTAATTTACTTAATTTTTAGTTGAAACATGATTTAATATTTTATAATTATCTATATTTCCGTTTAAATAACCCAATAAAATCTTAACATATAAATTAATTTATTATAATATTGAAATTCACTGACTTCAAATAGGAGCTCTAATTTGAACCAACACTATTTCTATGTATGTATCCCTGACATTACCCAGAGTATTCATTTATTAGAAAGTTTATCTGTTATTAAAAATTTTGTTTTTAACTGTACCTTTAGCTTTATGAATATTTTTAATAAATCTTGATCAATATGAATGAGATTATAAAAGCAGTAATAATACACACACAACATTATACTATACAACTATCACATCTGCCATTTTTGTGAATAATTTATAATTTTATATAATAGACAAGAATATTTCTTGTAACGTTATGCATAGTTTAGTTTATTTGCATTGAAATATTCAGAATCTTGTTCTAATGAATTTCTTAGAATTAAATTATGATAAAGAACTTGATAACATAAATGCTGCTATTTATACAAACACAAGCAACTTTTTTTTTGATAGATTAATTAATACTACTATTAAACAGCAATAGGAAATAGATGCTGAACAAATAAAAAATATCATAATAAATGAAATAAAAACTGATGACTGCTTAGTTGCATAAACTATAACATAAATTAGGGTAAAATTTTGATTTAAAATACTGTAATTTTAATATAAGTAAATTATAAGCACTTAAAGCATGGTTTACTGAATCTCATGAATTCATAAATGTTTTCATCTATGTATATAGCCTACTTTAGTTTAAAATATAGCTAAGAATTATGGTTACCATTAGTTCTCTTCATATTACTAATGAAGTGGACTAATTAGAGAGGCTAACTCTTATATCAATAAGCATATTGTAGGAGAATATCAAGTTGACTGTAAAGATAAGATACATAGGTCTTTAACATCACCTGAGTTGATGTGATTTTGCTATTATGTCACCATTAAATACTAAATTAAAAAATTACAGGTTTTAAGGTAGTGAAATAGAATAAAGTCTTATTATATTTTCCTTCATAATAGAGAGCAAGGGTGGAAATCTATAGTATTATAAAAACAAGGTAATCTATATTTTATATGAATAGGAAACTCAAGTATTTTATACTTGAGTTATCTGCTCATATAAAATTACATGTATATTTAATTAAACTATACAGCAAACAGGATAGTTGACCAATGCTTTGACTTTGCAATTAGAGGACGAAAGATTAAATTAAGATTCCATTTCTTGGAAAATTTTTATGAGGTAAAGTACCTGCTGGGCTCATCAATCTGTTCTATACAATCTGACAGATTCTACAAGTCTTGACAATCTGTGACAAGGCCTGAAGTGGCACAGCTGTGTAGTTCTGTATCATTCACTAATTACTAAATTAAAAAACTTAATCATGGACATAGTTTAGAATTTGAATGCTGTCTTTTATTAAAAATAATTTCCTTTACTTCTGAGACATGATATATTACTATTATGCAACATTTTAAAGTTTACAATTAAATTATGTTTTTGTTTCATTTATCTCCATTATTGAACAATTCAATAATGTTTAGATTACAAAAATTATTAAACATCCTAGTTCCAGAAAGTACTCTAAATAAGTACAGGTATCCCTCCTAAAACGGTTTCGTCTAACACGATTTGAAAATTGTAGAAATCCTCATATAACATGGTAGTTCTACAACACTGTTTTTACTTAACACATTTAGAAAATAATGTTTACTCTCCTACAATACAAAACATTTTCATTAATTTCTGTAAATCCATATTAGGGACACACAATACACACACAAAATGCAATCATTGAGAAATATTTTGCTAAAATTAGTCATAAATGCAACTTTGCTAGTTTGCTATGAGAGTGGGCACACAATACACACACAAAATGCAATCATTGGGAAATACTTTGCTAATGCAATTTCGCCAGTTTGCCATGACTGGGATAATATGAGTCTATTTTTTATTTCAATTTGAAATTGAGTTAATTGGCAACCATTGAGTATTTTGTGTTCCAAATATTCAGTTCTTGCATAAAAAAATAAGTTTTTATTCTTCGATAGAGGAAAGTGAAAGAGCAGAAAAACTTTTTTATTCATAAATTATTTTTGGTATATGCTAAAAGAACAACAGTTTTCTAGCAGATTATAGCATGTTAGATTGCAAATTTTGTAAAGAGAGCAGAAGATGCATAAAAAAGTTAAGTTGATATTGTTAAAGAAAAAAAACATTCATTTTAACAAAACATTGGTAAGGAAGATATTATTATTAAATGAATGTTATATGGGCTGTATGCTTTTTTCTTTCATTTTGTTTTATGTATATTGCTTTTTAGGGTCTTACATATATATTTTTTCTTTCTTCATATTTCATGTTATTAATATTCTTAAGAAAAATTGTTTCTTATGTGGAATTAAAGAATGTTTTTAATTGGTTTTGGAACATAACTCCTTTCTATATTACCTCCAGGTCTCATATAACACAGTTTCACACAATATGGTGTTTTTCAGGAACCTATCTACTGTGTTATAGGAGGGATATCTGTAATTCTAATTCTTAACATAAAGTGTATGGGATTTTTGGTTTCAGTTATTATTTTTGTTAAAATTATGATTTTCAAGAACCTAAACCTGACACTAAATGAAAACCTACTGTATTTAATTATTCTCCTACAAAATGCTTGCTGACATAAGAGCCAGTCCAAAAAGACTGGCTCTTATGTCTGATTTGTCCATTTGATCAGTACTAGGAGCTGAATTAGATGACAACCAGTTCTTGTCTGTACTTTACAAGAAACACTATGAAAACCCAAAAAAATTTTTGAACAAACAGTACAATCTTTCTGAAAGTGTTTCTAGCTTAATAATTTGATACTGAAAGTGCTTGATTTTACAGTAACATAAATTTTATTTAGATTTTTTAATTTAACAGAAGAAAATTCTTTATTAATGGCAGATATAGATAAAAAACATTTAATATGTAATAGTAAACACTAAGTAAAGTACAAACCATAATTCAATAAATAATCAAATATATCACTTAGCAGAAGAAAAAAAGTTAAAAATTCAAATTTTATCTAAAGACAATTTTTGGTGAAAATACACAGTAAAACAGCTAAATCATTTATGTAATATCATGTCACATGTTTTTCACCAAAAACTAACTCCTTTCAAATAAAATAAAAAAAAAATCTATAAATCAAAAATATTAATTTTTGATTTGTGCTTTTTTCCCCAACTTAGAGAAATAATGAATGAAACTGTCAATTTAACAATCTTCCTAAAGTCAAAAGCACTGCTAGACAGACTGGCACAGTAACATTTAAATCAGTGGAACTAGAATTATTATTTTATTGATTGAATTTTATTGTATTTCGAATTTAACAAATGTTCTTTAAACGGTATCAAAAATATATCAAAGAATCAAGCTCATATTCCGAACTGCAGCTTAGCATTCTTAATATCTGTAGTATTAAATAACTGAGTCAATAGATTCATTTAAAATTCTCTCATGATATGCTGAGTAATCTCCTCAGCATATCAATGATATGAGAGACAGATTCACTCATATCACTGATATGAGTGAATCTGTCTCTAATGTAACATCAATCATTAACTTTGAAAATTATTATTTAAGGAATTCCTTAATCTCATTATTACATGGGGAAAAAATTTAATCATCAGAAATTTAAAAGTGCTTCATTTAAAAAAAACATTCACTCAAATAATGTGAACATCAAAAACAAAAAAATTACAAAGGTCTGAGTAGAAAAATTGATCCTGATGGGAATAAATTCCATGTTTATTCTAGTGTCAAATGCATTGTATTCTAATAGTATAACTAATTTATCTTCCTCTAATTAAAGATTAACTTATTTCAGAAATTCTAAAAAAATTCGCACTTAGGTAGATTTTCTTCACGAATACTTTTGTTAAACTATAAGAAAAAATGTTTTTGGTCTGACCCTCTTCAGTTGCTATAAAAATTTTTTTTTTTTTATATATATATAAAATTTCAAATTCCTATACAGAAAAATTCATATAGATATTAATTCATTAATGTAAATGCATCAAATGTAATACATTTGATAATTTACATTCTATAAAATTTGTATGTAAATTAAGGACAAATATATTTCAATCAAAAACCCATAATTCAATAAATAATCAATTGGAATGAAAGATCAATTTATTTAGAACTGAAAAGTAATTCATAAATGGAAGAAAATCTAATTAATTAATTTAATCTTAAATTTAAAATTTGAGACTAATTATAAATCTAAGTCAAGATTGGATAAATCCACATTTATCTTATCTTGTGATATATCTTGGAGAAAGTATTTAAATAGCACTATACATCATTCAGATTAACAACTTTTCTAAATTCTTAAAATCACATATTGCATTTATAGAAATGAAGATTATGCTATATACAGTATTTCAAATGTAACTGAAACATGCATCATTATCACATGACATGTACATATCTGAAAACAAAATATATGAAGATATTGATTTAATTTATCCATTTTAGAATTATTTAAAAATTTCTTCAGTTAGTTTTATGATAAAATTTAAATTTTCCTAAATTCTATATTTTGAAACTTATGACAAAATTCTACAAATTATCTGTATTACAACAATTTTTGTTTTTAATATAGTAATCTATTCAAATAATTTAAACAAGCCCTAAAAATACCTGTAATCATTCCTTTGCTTTTTCTTTATTTAATAAATTGTTTTTATCTGCAAAAACACCATAATTATTTTAACAGATATAATTTTAAAGAAATAAATTTTAATGTTGGAATTTATTATTTAGATTACAGTATTAGTCTGAAGAAAAAATTTATCACAGCCTAGATTGAACGATGTTACTAATGACATAGTCTTGCATTATAACAATGCAATATTAAAAAGTTTTTCCTTCAAATAAATAATAAATTTATTGCTTATTACAATTAAATCTAACTTTAAATTATTTAATTAATATTAAAACTATTACATTTTTTATTTGAATTTATGTGAAAAATTCTTTGGGCTTAATTTAAATGCATTAATCTAATATTTTAATTGATTAAATTAATCCAAATCCTATACTAATCAGCCATATTTTAATCCCTTGATTTTTTACGGATTTTAAAGATTGAATTAATTTTGAACTAATTTTAGCGTTAATGTTTTTTTGTTTGTTTGTTAGATATTTTTCTTGTATTTGTACTTAAATTAGTATTTTATATATTTAAATTACATTCAAAAGTTAAAATGCAAACAGTTGATAGTAAATATTCACTTATAATAGTTAATATTAATCCAGTAAATACATTATGTCAATAGTAGTTTATTCTAATTGATTTGAGCAATAAACTGAGCAACATTCTTAAATTGTTTAATTTTAGAATTTCAATAATCTTATATAAATTTTTATATATTTTATCAAGAAATTACAGATTGAGAAGTATAATATTCAATATTAGTAGAAAAATTATAAAAGGTTTGATATAAAGTTGAAGCTGTTACTATCTAACATTTTAATAAAAAGCATGAAGAATACAAAAGATGATCCATGCATAAAGAAATCAGATATAAATACACACTATTTTCAGAGTTAAACTGTTAACTATAAGTAAATTGAATCCTCAATCATCCTAATAACGTACTTTACAAGAATGACCAATAAACTGCTACTAGACTAATTGATTCTATATAAGGACAAATGCTAGCAAATAATTGTTAGATACAGGATTTATTTAATTCAATAACTTTTGTAATTTTTCACTATTTATTCAACTGTCATACAAAACATACCTGTCTAATAAGATACTGAGAATGAACAAACAATTCTTAGACCTCTTCACTTAATGAAATTAATTGAATAAGCAGATACATGATTTTTGAACTGTTTACAGTAAAAGTTTTAGAAATATATAATGTGCTAAATTAAAATATAATACAATTTTTATAATATATATAATATCAGATATTAACTAGCAAAATTGCTAAATTAATATTGCATCAGAGTTTTGAAAATGATTAATGCTGCAAATTAAATTTTTTCATACTTGATAATACTAAAATAAACAATTATAATAAAACTTTTCAAAGGATCCTGTTCAATCTTCCCCCCATCAAATATAATGTTTTTGGAACATACCTTTGCCTCTGAATATAATTTGTTTTCTTAATTTCACTTTTAGTTTATATAGTAAAAAGAAATTATGGTTTTGAAAAACAATCACATTAAATGCAAGCTTATGACATTTAATATCAGATAGATAATCAAAAACATATATTTAATATTCCTTAAAAATATTTTAGCAAATTTTTAAAGGATATCTATAGAAAGTTTTATAAATGTTTTAAATTAAAAAAAAAAAAATTATATTCAAAGTTATCCTTATAAACTTTTGATTATTCCATAAAAGCCAGAATAAATCATTTTCACTTAATGATATTTATACAGGTAGTTCTCAATTTACAAGTTCCTACTTTCCAAATAGGAAATATTAAGAAAAAGAATCAAAAATATGAATATTAATTGCAATAAATAAATGCTAAACATTCTCAAAAAGATAAAAGGTAACACACAAGTACAATTAGTAGGATGAAACTATTTAATACAGTTATATACATAAATAAAATTACAAATGACACCTTCAGTTCACAAACATATGAAAGAACAAGCCAGAGTACTTAGAATTGAACAGCATTCAAAGTTTCAAAAAACAAAAGTTCTTCTAGTGCATGTGCACTCAGTTACATTAGAGAAATGCAATTATATTTTGTAAATAATTTTTAGTTTTAATGCTTTGCATTTCTCTAGTGTGATTGAGTGCACATGCACTAAAGAGCTTTTGTATTTTGAAACTTTGAATGCTGTTCCATTCTAAGAATTCTGGCTTGTTCTTTTATGTTTGTGGACTGAAGATGGCCTTGTTAGGTCAAGTGTTTTTTCATTTGTATATAACTGTGTTAATTAAATAGCTGCATCTTACTGACTGTGTTACCTTTGATTGAAGAAAAAAAGTATTGTTTTTTTAAAAAGGCATTTCTAACTATATACATAATTATACAATATAATTAGATTTGTATTAGAAACTTTGTCATCTGCTACAAAGTCAAAAATCAAAGTGGCAGACTGAGAAGTGGAAGTAGCACATCCTCTGGATGCCACAGTTTTACCAGCACATTATGTAAATAATTTTCATTCCAAGATTGTATCTAAGGCTGTAATTCATTTATATAAAAGCTTCTCTATTTATCAGTAATAATGAAGAATAAAAATTTTATTAACATCTATATGACAATTATTATTATTATGATGATTATTATTATTATTATTATTATTTGCTTAATTTTAAATGCCATGTTTTCATTTCTTAGATAGATAAAGCATTGTTTACTCATAAACTATTGATTTTGATGAACTTTACTTATTTTTTTTATTATGATCAAATTTCATTGAAGAATTTGGGTATTTTCATCTTTTTTTATTTTTTAATATATTATATGAAAATAATTCTGGTATAGGTATGAAATAAATTATATTTTTGAAGTTTTAAGTAAAAATTGAATTTTTCCTATGTTGAGTTATAAAAAACTCAACATAGGAAAAATTATACTGTATTCATCTGAAAAATTATACTGTAAAAATGAAAATATTAATTAATTCTTTTAAAATAAACAATATTTCTTAATCATTCAATTTTTGTTTCATTTTTACTTAATATTAAGAATAGTGATTCTGTTCTCATGTTCAATGGGGGAACTGATTCTCAGTTTACGAGTTTATACTTTATGAGCACACTCCAGGAACAAATCTGTAGTCAGAAACTATCTGTACTACCAAATGCTAATATACTATAAACTGTATATGCAATATTAATATGAATAAATCAAATTTTGGCTATATTTCCATTTATACCAAGTAAAACTTATAAAACTTTATATTAATTGAATCATATAAATTGAAAAACTTTATATGCTGTATATTGATAAGAACTGAAAAAGATTATATTCTTATCCATATATTTATTTGAATATAGTTTGATTTTAAACAAATCCCATATAAATAGCATTTTGAATCTGAATTAGTAATAAAAAATAAAAATATTCTAGTTAAGCTTTCATTCTAATAAATAAAGTTTGCAATATATATCTGCTGTAATTATTTTGATGATTTAAGCAAATTAATGAAATTATTTCATACTTTAATTATTTTTTATTTATATAAATGGAAATATATTATTATTAAATATAAAAATACTGCATTCAATTATAATCATCAAAATTAGATATAATTGAAATTCAATGAGACATAATTCATGAAAAAGAATTAGAAAATATCACTTCAAGGTATGCAGTTAGAAGTAGTAATAATAATGAAATTTTTTATATATTAAGTAATAGTCCTGATTAAGGAAGCAATCTACACATCTAAATAAATAACTGCTTATGTAGAATATATAATATGTAATTACCATATATAAACATTTCAATAAAGAAATTTTTGAAATGTATACTCAGTTATCAGTTTTATCATTTTGAACATTTTATTATTATATTATTAACATTTTATTAATTATGCACAAAATCTCCACATTTCTATGAACTATGCATTTTTCTCAAAAACTAAAGAGAATTGAAATAAATAATAGGACAAATATTGCAGTTTTTCTAACTAAAACCCATGATTAAAACTAAAAACTTATTCTCCACATCTCCTTTTGTAGAATTTATAGATGATCTTTGTTTTATTTTTAAATTAATGATATAATTTTTTGGAATGAATTTAATTCTTTTTTTATGGCATTTTTGTATCTAATACTCTTCTACAATTCTAAAGAGAGATTCTGAGATATTTGAAATCATTGCTATTATTGCTAACTAAAATCAATCATCCAAAGATAATTCAAATTTTTGCTTTTGTTTCAAACTCAAAATCATTAATTTTAGTTTGAAATCTTTGAATTGAAAATTAATTTGGACCATATATTGCAGTTTTTTTTATTTTCCAAGATCTCAAGAAAAATGTACCAGCAATAGAAATATGATTTATCATCTATAAGTTATTTATTTAAAAAAATATTTTTATTTGTGAATGTTTATTAAATCATCACTTGCAGTAATAACATATCAAAACGAAAATATTGTAAAAGGAAAGTAAAATTAGATTTGCAAAAAAAATATTTTATTTAAATAAGAAGATTATTTAAATAAGAACAAACATAGTTTTGGCATGTTTGTTGCACAAGCAAATACTCAGATAAAATCTTGAATCATATATTGTAGTATGTAAGTAAAATATATCCTATCTTCCATAGTTTAAGAAAAAAATGCATCAGCTATAGAAATACGATCATCCTGTATAGCATTCTTTTCAAGCTGCCTAACAAATCTTTAAATACTAAATCAAAAAAACTGATTTAATAATTATATTTGTTTAACAGTTATGTAGATCCATCATAAATTTTTGCGAACAATGGAAAACATCAAGATTTAATAAGTTTTGTATTTTTATAAAATTTATACTGTAAATATTATTGTCCCATGGAATCCTACCTACAGAACATTTATGAAATAATAAATATTTTGTATAAAAAATTTTTTACAAACTATTTTGCAGAAAAAATATTTAATTTGATAAGGATTCAATATGCACTTAATAAACTATTGAATCATTTCAAAATAAACTATATTTAGTCAACAAAATTATCCCAAGGTACTTTCCTTTTATGCTTTTAGCTTTTTCTGTACATTTTTCAAATATCGTGGAAGCCTTATAGGCCATTCATATTCATTTGGAACTATTCCATCAACACCAGATTCAAAAAAATAAAACAATGGAAACCATATTCTGGTTCTCTTGCTGTCATCTTGCATAAGTGCCCTATTATTTGCTAACGTATGATAATATAAAAAGAGACGCGTTGATATGTAGAAAGCTATGAAGACATCTATAGAATAATGCTCATGAGCTGCTAGAATAAAGAAAATTCCAAATAGGTTCATCACCCATGTAAATGTATGAAGATAATACATAGTTGAGGGTGTATCTGAAAATATATGTAAAAAAGAATGTTTAATTTTTATCAGTTTAAAATATATTTAAATATTTTGTTAATTCAATACAAAAATTTTATTTTAAATTATTTAAATAATAAATCATAAATGATTAGATTTATTACAAAATAATTTTTCATTAATTATACATAATATCAACCTATCAACCATAAATCTGTTAAAAAAATTAACTATACAGTGGTGCCTCATAATTCAACGGCATTGTAATTCAACATTCAAGTTTCGTGGGTTGGCACATACGCGTGCATGGAATTTGTGTGATGTCATTTGCTATTTGTCAATTCTTTTTGGGCTACTTTGATGTTTGCCCATAGGAGATCGAACAATAATTGAAGAGTGATTTTGTCAACGTAATTATGACAAAAAAAAAAAGATGTGATTTTACCTGAAGTTTTATTGTTAGTAATATTTTAAATTATTCACTTGAAGAGAAAAAAAAGGAACGTGCGGGAGACTCCACCTCACAACATACAGGTCTGTAGGAAACCATCTTAACCGCTACGCCACCGATTTACTTGAACTAGCTGCTATTTTTTAAGTATATAAATGGTGCGATCCGGCGTCACAACATTTGACTTTTTTAAAAACAAAGGCATAGTGACCTAAACCTTTTTACACAAGTTACTTTTCGATGGCCCCCAACCTGTATGTTAAAGCTGATCAAAATCGGTTGGACGGAGGTTATGGCCTCCCTTTGTAAATCAAAGATCCTGAATGCTTCTTAACAGTCATAAAAATCATTTCCAAGAAAATTTTGAATCAGTCAAGTTTCTTATTTAAAGTTTTTTCACTACTTTTTTTAGGTACACAAATATTAAAACTCTATTAACATAAATACTAAAAATATTTATATTAATAGTGCTGTTATTGAGAGTTTTCTTATTTAATTAAAATTTGTTTAATTTTGATGTAAACTTATTTTTTATAAACAATAAATTGCATGATTTCTTATTCATTAAAAATATGATTTTTATATTTTGTTGTTGATATTTTAGAAGTTTAATTGTATATAATATTTTTATACAATTTATTTTATATTTATAGCTTGAAATATTGGATGCAGCTTGTAAGAAAAATGTTATTGCATGTCTTGGAACTGGTGCAGGGAAAACTTTTATTGCAATAATGCTAATAAAAGAATTGGCACATCAAGTTCGAAATGGAGAAAAGAATACAGTATTTTTAGCTCCAACAGGTTTGTAAAAAAAAACTATATTAAAAATGATTTATTCTATAAATATTCAATAAATTATACAATATAAATAATACATTCAGAACTAACAGATCTTAGAAAAATGTATATAGAATTTATTAATACCAAACAATGTATTTGGCTGGTCTTTGAATCTTTAATATGAAGTGATTTGAATACATATATATATATATATTAGATATCATTTGAATGCTAAACACATTTATGTAGTCCATAGAAAAAATTGAGAATTTAGATGGTGGTATTTCTAGTTAGAAACAAATTGATATATACAAAATTAGCAATTATCTCATTCATTCTGCACATTTAAATGAAAAAAGCATGTAAAATATTTAAACAAAAAAAAATATTTACATTGTGAGGAATCAACCTAAATCTTTCCTCTATTTCTACTTATTTCCTATTATGTTTATTTATTGACATTGCAACATGTTAATACTTTCCTTACTTATAGGAATTTAAATTTCCCATAATTGTAACTGATGCTGAACAAGTAATAGCTATTAAAAACTTAATTTGTATTAATTTTTTATGAATACTTTTTATGCATCTGCTGCAAAAAAATTTTTCATTAATATCCTGATGATATCTATCATTGAATTCTGAAATAATTTTTCTCTAACAATAATAGTCTTTTCAATTATAAATAAATTTTCATTGATGAATAAAAATAAACAAGTAAAATAAATAAATAAATAGGTAATAACTGAAGTTTATTAAACAGTTGTAATTTTGAATACATGAGTCATCTAAACAAATCTTCAGTAAAGAGATTTAAGTTTATCTACTAGAAGAACAAAGACTAAATGAGAATATAAAAGAAAAAAAAATTTACCAAAGCAAAAAACCATTATCAAAAGGAATTGTTTATAGAACATTGGAGTAAAAGAGAATTCTGTAGTCTCTTTTTATGATACACATATCAGAAAGTGAGTAAACTCTCTCTCTCACTATAGGGAACAAGTTTTTATCTAATACAACAACAGAAGACCAAAATATCAGTCCTTAATTATGTTACATGAAAAATATATAAATTTTTAATGAATTAAATTTATTAAAAAATGAATATTTGAAACTGAGTCATTGTATATATTATTTCTGTATTTCAGATATAATCTATATTTAAATCATTTCATTTAAAGAAAATATTTCTGTTAACTCATATATCTGATGATGTATTCTTTTAATATTTAAAATTAGTGTATATTCTCATTTATGCTCTTATCAAAAATATTTTGGGAAAGATGATAGCTCGTGACTTATATAAGACATGAAATGAGAATATGACTTTTATAGTTTGTATCAAACAAATATTTATTTCTGTAGGAAATTGAAAAATCATGCTCAGTTTCATTACATTTAGTTCTTTAGATATATCAGGCAACTAATAAAGTTCTGTCAGATTATGATCCTACAAAGAGAAACATGATAACATGAAGTAGGTAGTACAGTGGTGCCTCGCAATTCGACATTTGAGTTTTTTGGGTTGGTGCATGCGCATGCATGGAATTGTGTGATGTCATTTGCTATTTTTCAGTTCTTTTTGTGCTACTTTGGTGTTTGCCCGTGTTGTTTGTGTTAAATTAATTTTCAGTTCTACATTTTTCAGAAAGTAAAATATTTGTAATTATTACTTTTTTGAGTGAAATGTAAGGATGGGTTCAAAGAGAACTGACCAGAGGAATAATTCTGAAAAGAACATTTGATTGAACAAAGAGACAAAGAAAAAAATTGTAGATAAAGTGCAGAAAGATGGAACAATTAAAGTGTAACTCGAGTATGGCATTCCTAGGATAACTATGGCAATGTTTTGCAACAGAGAGAAAAGATTATGGGTGCTAGGGTGTCTGCTGGAAGACTTCATTCCAACATCTGGGCTAATAAATTGTGTGTTGTGTATAAAATAGTGTATTTTGTAATTTGGATTATGGGTGCTAGCATGTCTGCTGGAAGACTTCATTCCAACATCCAAGGGTTCTAGGGTGTCTGCTGGAAGACTTCATTCCAACATCCAAGGGCTAATAAAGTGTGTTGTGTATAAAATAGTTTATTTTGTAATTTAGTGTGTTATACAATGGTGTCTGCTGGAAGACTTCATTCCAACATTCAAGGGCTAATAAATTGTGTTGTGTATAAAATAGTGTTTTTTGTAATTTAGTGTGTTATACAATAATAAAACACATGTAATATTCTATATAAAATAGTGTATTTTGTAATTTAGTGTGTTATATAATAATAAAACACACATAATAATGTATTTTGCAGAAGATTATGGGTGCTAGCGTGTCTGCTGGAGTAACGTTTTGCAACACGGAAGATTATGGGTGCAAGCGTGTCTGCTGGAAGACTTCATTCCAACATTGGGCTAATAAATTGTGTGTTGTGTATAAAATAGTGTATTTTGTAATTTGGATTATGGGTGCTAGCATGTCTGCTGGAAGACTTCATTCCAACATCCAAGGGTTCTAGGGTGTCTGCTGGAAGACTTCATTCCAACATCCAAGGGCTAATAAAGTGTGTTGTGTATAAAATAGTTTATTTTGTAATTTAGTGTGTTATACAATGGTGTCTGCTGGAAGACTTCATTCCAACATTCAAGGGCTAATAAATTGTGTTGTGTATAAAATAGTGTTTTTTGTAATTTAGTGTGTTATACAATAATAAAACACATGTAATATTCTTGAATAGTGTGTTATACAATAGTAAAACACATATAATAAAGTAAATAATATATTATTATACAATAGCAAACCACATATAATAAAGTAAATAATATAGTGTATCTCTCTACATCACCCATTTTAGGAGAGTGGGATGGGGATCAATAATAAATTATCTGTTTTACATAGTCTTATATGAGAAATATTGTCCCGCAATTTGACAGTTTGACAATACTTCGGCGACGGATTAGTGTCGAATTGCGAGGCACCGCTGCTTGGAAATCAGTAATAGTTCCATTAGCATTAATGAACTGTCTCTTAAGCTCGGATAGACTATGGATTCCATAGTGGTAGAACTCAGTGGAATATGAACCACAGAAGTCGTCCAGTGTGTGCATCACCTTGTTGA
The DNA here is from genome assembly GCA_000484575.1 of Olivierus martensii. Taxonomy (NCBI): domain Eukaryota; kingdom Metazoa; phylum Arthropoda; class Arachnida; order Scorpiones; family Buthidae; genus Olivierus; species Olivierus martensii. The sequence continues at coordinate 25,870 of AYEL01069066.1, forward strand.
GGATTTGGAACTGTCGTCCTTGCAGGTGATTGTCTAATAAATGAAACAAATGGTAATCCGAAGATGCAATGTCGGGAATATGGGGGATGCATTAGTGTTTCCCAACCAAGTCGGATAATGGTGTCATGGGTGACCTTAACAACATGTGGCTTCACATTGTTCTGTAACAGTATGACATCTCTGCAATTCACAAGTGCTGGCTCCATGGTTTTCAGTTTTTCATGCATATATTCCAGTTGCTGAATGTACACAGTTGCATTGATTGTCTGGCCAGGTGGCATCAGTTTGCGATGCATGATATCACAAACAGTCCACCAAACACAGAGCATAGCCTTCTGTTGATACAGTGATTGTTTTGGTTGTTTGGGAGGGTTCATGTGGTGCCAACCAGTGATGATGGTGCCGTGGAGTATCGTAAAAAACCCACTTGTCATTGCAAGTCAGCACTGAAGGATCAGTTACTCTGAACAGTAACTGATCCTTCCTTTGACAAGACAGCAAAGAAACACCAGTAATATTTACTCCTGTTGCTTTCTGAGCTGCAGTCAACTTGTGAGACCCATCATCCCATTTTATATCATTTCTCAAACTAATGGAAGTGTTGTCAAAGAGTTTCCATATTGCAATTGAATGCTTCTCCCAGTTCTTCACATGTTTGACCATTATCAGCCTCAATAGATGCCTTGAATACCTTGTGGACATCCTATACTTGGTGTGTTCTGGAAGGATTCATTGCTGTCCTTAAATTTGTTAAACCACTGTTGTACTGTTCACTTATTTACCCAACCATTACTATTTACCATATTCTTATCTATAGCCTGGCATATTTTTATTCCCACTGCACTGGTTGTAAGGTCACACCCATTTTGCGATTAATATAATATCTTACTTTTTATCATTTTAATACTTATTTTTTTATACTAATTATATTTAAATATATTTGATGTTATTATTTACAAAATATTATGATTTCTGAATAATTGTGCTGTAACAATAAGTAACGATGTTCAGTTTCGTTTTCGATTTAAAATGAATGTGTTGTGCGAAAAATGGAAGAAAATATCATTTAAATTTAAAGAAATAATAGTAGTAATAATAAAATAATGCAGAAATTAATAAGTTAACAAATTCAGATAATTATTGGAAACAGACAGGAATGTTATTAAAAGAATTTCAAAAAAATTTAGATGAAGCGAAATAGGAGATCGGCACGATCATATAGGTTAAAATAAACTCATAAACAACTCGGAGAGGGAGAGAAGGAAAAAAACTTATCGCCTTATAGGTCACAGAAAAATATCTATAAGTTGATGAGAAAGAAGTTAACAAGCAATCTTCATCAGCATTCCTGGGGGAGGAGAGAGATCAAATTTCTCCAATTGGATAACTGGGTTCGATTTGAACCTCTCCGGGAATGTAATTGGATTGGTGGACTTCATAGGCATTAAAAAAGTAAAAGAAAAAATCTTCAAGATATTTTACAAGTCAGTTGTCAGTTATCAGTTAGTCAGTCTTCTTCAGTCCTGTGTTAGAGTTGTCTTCCGTGCATCCGTCATCTATAGTGTCTAGTCTCATTGTATAAACTGTACCAGTTACAGTTTAACTGCTTATTGCAATAGCACAAGTTTTTTTTTTTAAGAACAAAATTGTAAATTTAGGAAGAAAGAAGATGCAGAAGAATATACTCTCTCTCTCTCTCTCTGGGTATGTTAAGTGTATACGCGAGTAAATAATTGGACTTAAAATTCGGATAATCTATATCATAGTTTTGATCTTTTTTTTTTATTTGTATTTGTTAATTTTTTTATAATTATAATGGATTGTTCCTCAGATTCCTTGATAATGAATAATTATTATGTCATTTAATGTCTTTCTTTTTAAATGTTTTTGTTAAATTTCTGTATGTTTTTTTTTGTTAAATATATGTTTTATTATTTAATTATATAACTGTAGTTATTCTCTAACCATCCAACACCTTTGGACTCTGAGTGCCCTTACTCACATGTCTTTAAATAAATAAAATATTAATTAATAATTTGGCCATCTGACACATAACCGATCGCGGTCCCTACACTAGCATTTGTTACCAGTTTAAACTCATATAGCATACAGACCTGTATAACACTGTTTGGGGTTCCCATGTTTGATCTGCTCTTGCTGATGCCCCAATTTAACTGTGGTGACCACTACCAGCTAGCTACAAGAGAAAACACTCACTAACATGTTATCTTCCTCTTATCTATCTCACTTCTAAGAAACAGTGTGGGGAGCACATTCAATTTGATCATGTAAAAATCCGACAGAACTTTATTCGTTGCCTGATAATTATTAGATTCATAATCAACGAAGAAATATCATGAACCACATAAATTTGTTTACAAAAAGAGTAAAATTATAAGGAACAAAATATATAACTCACTATAATGTATTAATTAAAATTAGAAAACCTCTTTGTTAAGCAAAAGTTTGTTAAGTGAGTATAGAAATTGCATTATAAAAGCTTAGATAGTTATAGATTAAATATGGACATGCATATCTAAGCTTAATTTATGAAGAATCAAATATTTCTGAACTGCTTCGCAAAGTATTATACTGTTTTATTTCCATTTTTATTGTTGTTTAACTTTCAATATTTATATATTTCATATTTATATGACTTAATAATCATTAACATGAATTGGCAGTAGAAGAGGCCACTTTTTTGTAATATAACATTAACTCAATCAAAGGATATTTCTGTCAAATAAATATGTAAATATGCTTCACTGTATTGTTTATGAAGATGTTATTTGTTGCAATTAAACTGTTTGTTGTATTTTTATTCACTTTTTGTTAAAATTGTTCTCTTGTGAATGACCGTCTGAATTCCCAATAATGATTTATGTAAGATAATTTAATGATGCAAATTATTTGTGTAGAAGTTTCATTAAATTTGAATTAATATAAAATAACTTGTTCATCTAAGTTTTACACTGAGATAATAATAATTAATTATTTTGTATTCTGTTTTAATCAATTACTGTATTTCCTCAATTCTAATATACAATTTATTTAGCAATTTTCTCATGCAATTCTTCTCCTTTTTTTTCCCCCTTATTTTTGATCAGTGAAAATATGGAAATAGAAAATTATTCAAAATTTATTGTAAATCTAGAATAAAAATGCTATAAAAGCCCAATTATAAGTCAAAGTATATTTAAAATATTAACAGTGTGAAAAAATAAAAAATACTTCCTATTTCAACTTTGAAATAAAAGTTGTGGATTTGTTTTGGAAGGCTGCCACCATCTTGTTTTGGTTTTAACATGCTAAGCATCTGATAGACTTAAAATGCATTTTTTGTGTTACTATTTGAATTTCTATATGTTATATACTGCTATTTTAAATTATGATTGATATTTATTAAAAACAGTATTTGTTTAATGAAATTAATGTGATCAAATTTTTCTAAATGCTAAACATGACTTTGTAAAATAATGTGCTGCATAAAATTTCCATTATTTTTAAATGTTAAAATAAAGTCTAAATAATGCATTATTTTATATTTTAGGTTTATATGACACAAAATGTTTGTTTTGTACAGATATTGTGCATTATCATCTAAAAAAGTATAAGATATTTTTTGACTTATGCAAATAATTGAGACTGAATGTTTCTATATAAATTGAATTTTTATAAATTGGAAAAAGTTTTTAACAAAAATTCTGAATCCAAACTTTTGGAAATAATGATCTGCTATGTTGCACCTATATCATGTTATGGCACCATATTGTTCTCTGACTGAAAGGAAAACAAATGCCACATAGAATGATGTCATACCAGTTATATGATATTAAGATTAACAACTGATACATAAAAAAATGAATCAAGTTGCAAGAATTTTTAAAAGTTGTAAAATCAACATGTTTGAACTTACATGTTAAGAATACAATAAATGTTTATGAAAAAAAAATTTGGAAAATTTTTTATATACAGAGTAGGCCATAAGTCACATTACACCTCATTTATTTCATAAGTACAACAGATATTGTCATTTGCTTTATATCATAATATGTACTGAACATTATATGTTCATAATATCAGTATGAGTACCATCGTTATTGTAACACAACTTAATATGATGCCATGCTTGGAAAGAAGTTTTGAGATGGCACTCATGCCTTTTCTCTTTAAACGAAGACATGCTTCGAAAATGGCTCTATCCACAACTAACAATAATTGGAATAGCAGGTACCATAACCCTGCAACAAAATGGAGCCCTTCGAATTTTGTTATCAGAGTTCAAGAATGCCTTAATGAATTGTTTTCAAACAAGTGAACTGAGTGTGGATTGGATGCAGCATGGGTCTCCTTGGCATTGCCACCAAGGAACCTTGACTTGTACACTTCAGATAACACTTTGTGAGGTTTCATTAAGGACAAAGTCAGTCAACAGCACTACCAAACTGTGGGCTGCTGTGACAAGCATTCAGAAATATCAAGTACAACATTTTATCTGCAAAACTTCTTGCCGAGCATGACATTGTATTCAGTTGTATTGTGTGGAAGTTAACTCTGACCTGTCCTATTTATTTTATTATGCACTTTATTATTTATCGTTAGATAATAAGAAAATAACTTATTATATTTTAGTTTGAGTTAACTTACTTCCACCTTCTCCGTCGTAGTTAGCAGTCACGTGATACGGAATCGGGAATCGTCCTCCGGATGAGCTGTCTCGGATAATGACGTCATCATCTAATCTAAGTAATTTTACCACTGATCCGATATTGAATGTAAGAATGATCCGTATTGATGTTTTGTTCGCTATACAAATTAATTGAAAAGAGGATGACATGATTGAATAACTCTGTAAGCTAATAAAGTTAAACTTGTTATGTATATTTATGTAAATGAAGCTAAATGGGACTGTACGTCACTCGGATATAAAAGCCAACAAATACAAGGACTCAGAGAGGTGTTATATCAACATAAGGTTGGCTAAGTGACATTTGAGTTTCTTGTAAAGATCGATGATTGTTTGAAGTTTGTATCAGTGGTGGAGGTAGTAGAATTTAGTAGTATTTAAGATTTGTTTTTTGTTAATAATTGATTGTTGATTGGATTAAACAAGTTTTGTTGATTATTATATTGTTGCTTTATTATAGTTCCAATAAAGCATTTATTAACACTTGTAAGTGTTTCGAGTCAAATATATATTTTTTATTATTTAACTTGTTTTGAGAATTTCTTCAATTTATTAGCATAAGTTTCTAACATGTCATTTAACTTGTTTGAGAATTTCTTCAATTTATTAGTGTAAGTTTCTAACATCGTTGTTTGTTCTAGTTCTAACACTTAATCGATACTTTTAGTTGTAAGTTCCGATTTCGGTTTTGCTTTGCCAGTTGAACGTTAATTGTTGTTAGATTGTTGTGAAGTTAATTACTTTTAAGTTAGAAATTAGTTAAGACCTGAGCTCAGGCTGAACTCTGGATTGCAGAGTCGTTAAACCGTTAGGACTAGTTTATAATTAATAGTATTGACATTCGTTAAAATCCACGACTTTTCAAATCTTTCTACAAGTTAATACAGACTAACACAATGGAGCAGGTCGTTTCTTTAAGTCCTATTACATACTTTTTATTAATTTTCCATTAATTTAAATATTATATATATATAATCTGTAATTTCATGGAACTGTATCTATATGCTCTTCCTCTAGTTTACAAACATCATATAGAACTTTAAAAGCCAGTTTTCTTAATTAAAGTTTCAAAAAAAATTAGCTAGTCATAAAGAAATGTACTAGATAGATTCCTGTCTGAAGAATCTGGAATCAAATTTAGGTCCTTCACATCCAGATATTTTCAGAAGAATCAGACCTTATCTATTGGCCTATCTGTTGGGTAAGTCTAATCTGGCTATGTGCAATCTGTGTTTAGTTGAAGAGTAGCTCTGTTGCTTAGTAATATCTGGATGAAAAGAAGCATAAACCCTCTAAAAAAATGGAAAAATGTTCCTAATAAAATTTGATACCTGATTTTGTTTAGCAATTTTGTAAAGTATTCTTTGCATGAAAACAATGTTAATTATAACAATTTGTTAGAGAAATGAATAAATTATATAATATGTTATTGACTATTTCAAAAATAAAGAAAATATTAAAAAAACATAAATTCAATGATCATCATCAATTCATAACATTCATCAAAAAATTGAAATTGAGGTTTAGATATTTGTGTAATGGCATATGATATTTAAATTCTTTATAAAAAATTATATTTTGAATTCCAATTTGAAAGGATATCATATAGTTTAATATTTAGAAAAAATAAGCATCTTAAATTATAAACAACATTCAAATAAAAATTGTGAAAGTTTGAAATTGTTATATCTGAAATGTTTGTATAATGGTCTTTGATGTCACTGACATACTTTATTGATACAGAGAAAATACATAAATGAATGTTATCTAGCAGGGAAAATTTTATTAATATTTCCCATAAATATGGGACAGAGGTTAAAAAATTTTAAATTTCAGTACAGATTATACTTGCTTATAATGTGGCCTTTAGAAATCTAATAAATTAGAAAATATCTATGCATAATTTAATTTGAATTATTGGAATTCTAGCATCGAAAATGGATTCAATTCTAAAAGCTTTGTTGTTTCCTATATCATTAAAATCTTTATCTTCCAAGCTGATTTACTGAAAAAATAAACATTTTCATATAATATACAGGGTGTGCCAGCTAAATCCAGACAAAATAAACAATTTAATTAAACAAAATTTATTCGTTTTGAATCATTAAAAGTTACCATTAGAGTTTCAAGGGCTATAATTTGGCTAGTAAATTTAGATTATTTGGTATAAAAGTTCCCTTGATGTTTGTATTATATAAAAGTTTGTTTTGTAAGTGTTTCGAGTCTAATAAATTTATATTTTTTTGTTATTTAACTTGTTTGAGAATTTATTCCAATTACTAGTATAGGTTTTTAACATCGTTTGTTGTTCTCAATCTAACACTTATTTGTTACTTCTAGTGTAACTTCCAGTTTTGTTTTTGCTGGTTAACAATAGTTATTGTTAGATTGTTTTGTAGTTAATTATTTTTGAGTTAGAGTTTAGAATAAGATCTGAGTTCAGGCCAAAATCTGGAATTTGCAGAGTCGTTAACCGTTAGGCTTAGTTAGCAATAGTATTATTGATCTTCGTTAAAAAATTCGCGACTTTGCAGTATTCAAGTTGTATTACGATAACAATGGTATTCATACTGATATTCTAGATATGTAATATTCAATACATGTTATGATACAAAGCAAATGATATCTGTTGTACTTATGAAATAAATGAGGTGTAATGCGACTTATGGTTCCACTCTGTAAAATCACATTTACAGGGATGAGATATATGTAAGTCAAGGAATACTGTATTGATAGATAGTAATATTGAGGATTGCTTATGTTGTAGGCATGACAATCTCTGAGATTTCCAATCAAGTTTGTCTGAACATCAATGGTTCTAATAAATATTAATGATTATTATGCATTTAGCTGAGGTGTAAGATTATAGAAAATATATAAAATATATGAAATTTAATATTAAGTTTTCCATACAAGATATATCATCAAATATTTTTAATTGTATGAGATTAGTTTCTTTATAATATATTATATTCTTGCTTATCAAAATTAAAATCAAATTAAATAAAAAATCCAAAATTTTATAACATGCTTTCCATGTTGTATATCAGGCATGACAAACTCATTTAATTTAAGGGCCATTTAATGAGCCTGTAAGATTGCCGTGGGCCACATTACATTTAAATTTTTTTTAAATTATATTTTAGTATAAGGATTCAGAAATATAGATAGGATAATTAAAAACATTGTGTAATCAAATGAACATATTACAAATATATATAATTATTATATAATTGCTTTTAATTACACATAATTTTTTATTTAATTCCTCAATATCAATCTTTAATTTTCTATTAATTGTTAAAAGTCACATTTTCTGTACAAAAACAAAAACTTTCCATTAAAATCTTATAAATTCAATGACATAGCTACGAAGTGAGAGCTACTTTCTATTATTTCGTAACATATTGTTCTCATTTTCATTTTAGTTAAGAATGTTGGGGGCCATAAAAAGTCACATTGAGGGCCACATGTGGCCTGCAGGCCACCAGTTTGACACCTCTGTTGTATATTAACAGTTAATCTTATGTATTCCTTCTTTATTGTAACATTAAACAAAAACATAAATTATGTCACAATCTTTACAATAGAAAATAGTTAAAAGTTAAAATACCAAATTTTGTAAATTATTTATATTTAACTGTAAAATATTCTCCTTTATATAATTTTTCCCTCAAGACGTAGAAAAGGAAATTAAGAAAAAATTCATATAATTTTTCCATATAATTTTTGTTAAATATAACTGCTAACAACTTCAGGAGAGATTTTTAAAAAAATTATTCAAACACTAAACTAAAAGATAGAAGATTAAAATCAAAATGGGCAAAGAAATTTTCACTGCAGTGGACATAACAGAAATGCAGCCAGTAAACACTGAGTTGACTTAAACTCAGATTAATGTTCTGACTCTGCATTCATCACTGTATAATATTTTTTAGATAGTATAAACTTACATTATAAACCAATAAAAATAACGTACATTATATAAACAACAATAATTTTTCACTGCATATAAATCATATGTTATGTGTCCAGGAAAATGCAAAATATTTTTTTATAAAGTAATTTGTTTAATCCGAAACAAATAAAAATTTTTATTAAGATTTGAAATACGCTGCTCCATACTTAAACAAATATAAAAACAAGCGCAAAGAGCAGGATAGTCGATAAATACAGACTTTAGATTTTTCTTTTTTAACTAAAAATATCTTATAATTAATGATCTATGAAATGATGCTAAGTGAGCTACATATAATTACAGCTCATAGTAGTATTGAACATTGATAAGAAAACATCATTATTTAACATCAATAAAACCATCAAAAGGCAACATCAATGTTAGAAAACATCATTTTTTGTGCATTGTCAGTAACAACTGCATTGACATAGTCTTCACCTATTATCCAGTTTTTTATCAACTGTTTTAGTTTATTAACTAGATACTCGCTAATATGCCATTCTTCCAACATAAAAAAACATCTAATGTTATATTGTATACTTTATTTTCCTTATCTATAAAATGGAAAGTCAAGCTAATATAAAAATATAAAAACTCCTATTCTGGATGTCTGTCCATATATATCAGTTGTCTATGAGCAAAATTTCTGTTTGAGCTACTGTTTGACCATGGATATCATATTACTATATTTATTGGAAATTAGTCTTTTAATCATTGTGTGAAGATGTTAACACTGACCTATCCTATCTATTATTTTATTATGCTCTTTTTATTATTTATTGTTATATTCAATATTATTTAACATATTATATTTTTGTTTAAGAGTTAACTTATTTCCATGTTCTCCGTCGTAGTATTTAGCAATCATGTGTTTACAGAACGGACATCTGTCTTCTGAGGGAGCTTTCTCGGTTTGTGACGTCATCTAATCTGAATAAGTTCTAAAACTGATCCGATATGAGAAAATAAGAATGATCTTTTATCAATGTTTCGTTCGGTTTATAATTAAATTATAAAGAGGATGACATGATTGATACTCTGTAATGTAAACACATGATTGATTACAGAGTAATCAATCATGTGTTTACATTACAGAGTACATTACATTACAGAGTACATTACATTGATTACAGAGTAATCAAAACACATGATTGATTACAGAGTAATCAATCATGTGTTGTTGTACGAAGTTATGTAAATGAAACAACATGGGACTGTAAGTCACTCTGCATAAAAGCTTACGTAGCCAATGACACAGCGAGGTGTTGTGTTGAGCTAGAACTGGAATAGTGACATTCAAATTTCTTGTAGAGATCTACAATTACTGGAAGTTTGTATCAGTAGTGGAGATAGTAGTATTAATTAGTATTTAAGGTGAATATTTTGATTTTTGGATATTTGAATTTAGATTAAATCAGTTTGGTTGATAAAATTGAATTTTGCCTTATTAGTATTTAAATAAAGCTTTGTTTATACTTTTGTAAGTGTTTTGAGTCTAATAAATTTATATTTTTTGTTATTTAATTTGTTTTAAGAATTTATTCAATTTATTAGCATATTTTTCAAACATTGTTTTTGTCATTCTAGATCTAATACTTATTTGGTACTTCTAGTTGTAAGTTCCGGTTTTATTTTTGCCAGTTAGATGTTAATTCTTGATAGATTGTTTTGTATTTGATTATATTTAAGTTAGAAAGTAGAAAAAGATCTGAGCTCAGGCCAAACTCTGGATTTGCAGAGTTGTGTAAACTGTTAGGTTAGATTTATTTATAATTATTGGTAGTTATTAAAATCTGCGATTTTGCAGGTTGTCAAAGAATTCTGTACAAAGTTGCTATTGTCTTTATGAAATGTTGAAAACCTTCCACAATCCAAAATTCTCAATGGCTCATTGTCTTTACACACTATAAATATAAGAGCTTGATTTACTTTATTTTCTGCTAATCCACCTGATTTGAACTCCTCAATGCCCTTAAATTCCTCAGAAATTTTTCTTTGTTTTGCTGGAAGAGGTTGTGACAATGGTGCTTTGTCAGTGTCTCAATAACACTTTTCTTCTTTTTGAACTCCAAGAACTTTTAGATGTTTGCTTTCAAGATGACACCTTAAATTCGTGGTATTACCATTAGTTTTCAGTTCTTTTGAACAATATATGCAAGTTGCAAAATTGTTTTTATTTTTAGTAAAATGTACCACATGCTTTTTAGAGGCTAACTTACTGAGCTACAAAGGTATAAATGTTTTGAAATAAAAAAGAAGCCAAAAGTGTTTCATAATCCACCTGATTTGAACTCCTCAATGCCCTTAAATTCCTCAGAAATTTTTCTTTGTTTTGCTGGAAGAGGTTGTGACAATGGTGCTTTGTCAGTGTCTCAATAACACTTTTCTTCTTTTTGAACTCCAAGAACTTTTAGATGTTTGCTTTCAAGATGACACCTTAAATTCGTGGTATTACCATTAGTTTTCAGTTCTTTTGAACAATATATGCAAGTTGCAAAATTGTTTTTATTTTTAGTAAAATGTACCACATGCTTTTTAGAGGCTAACTTACTGAGCTACAAAGGTATAAATGTTTTGAAATAAAAAAGAAGCCAAAAGTGTTTCAAATATTAATTAAATGATGATGATAAAGTGTTTCATGTGGAAAACTATGGTACTAAATCAGTATTTTCAACATGGATTGTTCAATTTTCCTAATGCAAAACTAAAAAAATTAAATAAAATCATCACCAATTATAAAAAGTTCTGCTTATAAAAATATTACATAATATTATTTAACAAATATTAATTCCTTTACATAAGCAGAAAAAACATCAAATATTGATACCAAAACATCGATGTTTCATATTCAACACTAGCTCTTAGCATTCAGTAAATATAAAATTATAGTCATTATAGATTTATATATATGTTACAGGACAAACCCGAATTTAGGAAATATTAGAATTTCCTAACGCTGGTCGGACGTTCTAGTATTTCCTAGACCGAACGCGAAATGCCGAATATTTCTTATTCAAAGTCCGGAATTTCTAGTTTTTCCTAGTCAAAACCCGAAGTAGCAAACAGTTAAAACAAAACTCTTCATTTCTGATGTATTCCCACTTAGAGTTTGATATTTGCCAGCAAAAATGTTTTTTAGAGAATATCCTCATGGATAAATAAATCTCATTGAGGAAGGCTGCAATCTGCGAACACTTACTTAGGGCTAAACCCGTATTCAACGCACAAAGCATTATGTAGCTAAATTATGTTTGTGTCAAAAAAATAACATTTTGTGTAATTCTAAATGCCATAAAAATTTACCTTGCAAAAATAAATAAGAGGTATCTAATGGTATTTTTTATTTTTGTATTTACAGTAATACCGTGAATACAAAAGTTGTTGGTTAATTGATTAAAACACAAATTCATTAAAAACTTTATTATAATGAACTTAATGCATATTTTTATTATTCGCAGGAAATAACAATTTTATTGCCTATTTTTTGTTGAGGAAATGAAATAAAACAAATTGAAAACACAGCTAACTCTCATAATGATTACATGGTTGAGTTTAAACAACTGAAATTGCCAATTTTTTTATTTTTATGGACAAATATTTAATATTTTTTATTAGTCAGGGGTACCCAAAGTGCAGCCCGCGGGCCAAATGCGGACGGCAATGTCAAATCATCCGCCATCTTGAATTCAAAGAGATAATTTACATTTTTACAAAAAAATAAATTTTATCATATTATAATTAAAAATTGTTCAGTTAAAAAAAATACATTTATAAGTGCTTCCAAATAGGTTTTCTTTATTTGGAAGGTTCTAAGTCAGCACTTATATATGCAAAAAACTTTCTCAATCATGAGTATTAATAAGACCAAATTGAGATTTGATTTTAATTTAAATTTCAATTTGGACTTATTAATACTCATGATTATCTGATGAACATTTACAAGTGGTGTTAAGATATAAACTATAAAATTTTAAAAAATATTGTAAATAATATCAAAATTTTCCTTAATTCTATTAAAATAGGTAATATTTTTTATTAATTCCTGATTTTTTACTTCATTTTTGCTGTATTTTTGTCAAAAAATAAGAAAATACTAATGTAATTGAAGAACTATCATTAAAAGGGAATGGCAATTTTGTTTTATTGTTGCCAATTCTTACCCACACTTTTCCTGCCAAGCCTACTATACCTTCAGGAACTATAGTATGGAGAGTGACTATTGGGGAATCCAATTGCAGCAAAGTAAAAAATATATAGCTATTTATGTATGAGATGAGGCAATTTTTGATTATGTTTGATTTTTTTATATAAATTTGAAAATTTATAAAATATCAAAATAAAAATTAATTGAAATGAAGATAAAATATGCTAATTAATATAAATTATTAATAATAATGACTATTTCAATATATTTTTGTAAATTTTGAGCTAAGTATATGACTTATCTTAATAGTCATTAATCAAAATTTGCATATTAATTTGTTTTTATCAATTTTTTTAAAAATTGAATCTGATTTTCTACATTCATAGCTTGTTTTATTCAGAGGACCAACCACTATTCAAAAAATAGCAATTACTTCATTGGATATCTAAATCTTCACAAGAAAAAAAAAATACTTACATATTTGTGTTTTTAATGATTTCATATATAGGGAAAAATTGCTGAAAAATAAACTTAAAAAAGTACTTACATAGAAAGAGAATAAAAAATATAATAAATTATAAAAATTTCAAAAGATTTTGACAAAAATTAAGTGAGATATGATAATTTTTTTCATATTAATTAGAGTTAATTTCATTAATTGCTGGCAGGAAAAAATTAAATCTTCTCAAGATTCAATAAGTGTTAGTGATTTCTATAATACTTTGAAGAAAAATTTTTAATTTATTTGAAAATTTTAATTTTAAATTAAATTTGTTATGTCAGAGATAATTTTGCAGTATTATGAAATGAAAGTTAAGATTCATAACTATAAATTATCAGTAGAATGAAAAAAAATTTTATAAGCAATTATATTTTGAGATATCATTTATGCTGGTGCATATATAATAATTAAATATAATTTAAGTTATGGGTCTTGCATAGAAAAATAAAGTTGCTTTTCAATCTTTTGATATCTTATACTTATTTAATCTTGTTTTCTGTAACATCACAGAATTAAGTTTACTTGGCATGCTTTTGAATTTATACAACTATAAACTATTTCAGGTATTAATTCTGTGATTATTGGCTCTTTTAATAATTAAATAGATAAAATAAATGAATTAATCATCATTGATCAACTATATATAGCAGATAATGGTGAATGAATCTGTTCAATCAATCATCTTTTTGACCCAACTGTACAATATAGTATTGTACATTTCTATAGTTTCTGAATTCATTTTAATATTATATCAATTCTAATTTAGTTAAAAATAAAAGTGAAAAATAGCTTTAAAAATGGATTATGAAATAATAAAATCATTCTATTATAGTACATATAAATAAAGAAATTGCATGGAAACATAATGGATAATTTGCCAGACAGAAAATAAAAGTTTGTTTATATAGTAATTAGCTAAACCCTATTTTAATAAAAAGAATACATCAACTTATTATTAGAGAGAAAAGGAATCAATTTCATTTAAAAATTTTCAAATATAATAAACTCCAGATTATCCAATGTTGGATTATTTGGGTTATGGATTAACCAGAATTAAATTTCTATTTGACAATTCAATTTATGTCAGTCTAACAATGTTTGAATATTGGTTATGCCTAACAAAAATATTTCTGGATTGAAAATGTTTTATTTTATATTCAAAATCAGAATATTTTCTTTAGTTATTAAAGAATTATAGCTAAAGAAAACATTTAATGATAACAAGCATCTTATAAATAACATACAGCATGAAATTCTCATTGTTTATTAAATGTCAAAAAAATATACAAATATAATCTGGCTTATGAAATCCTGTTTATGTAAAATAAGGTGACCAACTTTTTACAGTGAAAAGGAGGATACAAATTAATTGAAGAAAAAATATCATAGATAAACATTTTTATTCATTGCAACAATAATACACTATAATATGATAAATGTATAATAATAACATTTGTAGCTTTTTATATTGTAAATATACTGACATGCCTATTAATTATTATTTAAATGAGTATTTTTCCATTGAATGAATATTTTTTTGTCAATGTATCATCTCTTAACAATATATTGAAAATATCTGAACAAGAAATATCCTTCATATTGAATTTAACGGTAAGTGCTGCAGCTAGAGTATCAACATTCAATCTCGATTTCTCACTTGTTCAAAACTCATTAGCAACTGAAAAAAACTCTCTCAAATGTTGCATTAGTTTTATGGAAGCACAATCTAAATTAAACAAGAATAAATAAATTTTCACATGGAATATGTTTATTTTTGAAATGGCTGAATATTTCCACTCATCTTTTATTAATTTTAACATGTTCATTTTCCCATTGTATTAATTTTTCAGAATTAAATATATATTCAGTCTACTAATTTCTTCAAAGAGACAATTGTCATCTATTTTAATGTCTGGCATTTCTTTAGATAAAAACTCAACACAAGGAAAAGGAGGACATGTAGGAGGAGATTGGTCACCTTATGTAAAAGAGTAATTTCTACTGAAATTTCAGTTTCAAGAACTATTTAGTGATTAAAAACTTTCATGATGAAAAAATTACAAGTTTTGATGATACAGAGGAATACATAAAGCTTACTATCATCATCAAATTCATATAAATATATTTCTTATACTAAATTTTTAAAATGTTTAATAAATATTTATAAATTTGTTTCTTTTGATAAACTTGTATTATATTGCTATATTGTAAACTATGCACTGTAAAGTTTATCAAATCTGAATATAAAATGTAATTTTCTTTAAATAATTTAATTTAAATTTGAATATGCATATGCCAATGGATAAGCATCTGCTAAACTCTGATAGCCAACTTTTTGATGAATCCAGTCCATATGAATTCATTTTTGATGAATCATCTTGATGATACATAAATTTACAAAAAAATTATAATTTGTACATTGTATTATGTTTTCCTTAATTTATGATGAAGTATTTAATAGCATATATGAAATCATTGGATTTTCTAATTACACAATGAATTATGATTATTCTTTTTTCAAAGAATACCTAAGAAATTGCTGAAAGATTCATAATAAAACATCAGTAAGAAAACTGAGTTTTGAAAGAAAATTTCTTTCAAGAAAAAGAATGTAAATTGAAAGAAAGAACTGAAGATTGTATGAATCAGTAAGAAAATTGTTGTTTAGGTTGTTACCCTAACTCAGTACTGCCCTAACTGATTAATTATTGTAGTAATTTTGTCTTTATTTATGTAATTATATAGTATTTTTAGTCTACTAACTGAAAAGCAAGTGTCACATTTTCACAATAATAAAGTTGTATTTTATATATGTAATATGATATTGACTAAATTGTACTGAAAACTTTTTAATAATAAGCAACTTTAAGCAATTTATTTATTTTTATTTTTAATTCATTTTTGGCATAAAAGACAAAAATTAGGCATAATATCTTACAAGCATTATATACAGAAATATAGTACAGTCATACCTCTCTTTATAGTGCTTCACTAATACAGAATTTTAAAAAACAGTCTTCCTGAAAAACTGGAGATGTGAGACTTACAATTGAACTCGGATCTTTCAAGTTAATAAAGCAAATACTTTACACCATGCAGTCAGATGATTTAAATCATGGGCCAAGCTTTTTAAGGCCTAATACTATTTGCACTTAATGATAGTGTAAATGCTTTTAGGCTTTTATACAAACTAGCAAATAAAAAAGAGATTTGCTTTAAAGAGGTAGTCTGAAACATAACCACCATATTTCTTAGATATGATTGTACATTTAGCAAAAATTCAGCCATGAGCAGAAATAAATTTTTAAGATCAATTATATAAATTTGTACTGATGTTTAATTTTTTCTTAATTATTTAAAATGAGATTACAGCAAATCCCACTTATAATAAATATATAAATTTAATTTATCATCAGAATAAATACAATAAAATGAAAGAATGAAAAAAAATTAGCAGTTTTGCAAAAAATAAAATGAATTTCTGTTTGAAATCCAAAATATTGTTTTAAATCTGGTTGTAAAGTAAGATTCGTTATATTTTATATTATACTATATAATATGAAATTTTTTATACACTTTTTTATGCAGTTATGATTTATATTATATGAATGACTATACTGTATTCCTTTACTCTAATATAAATTGATGTCAAAGAAACAATATTCTGATTACAAAAATATTTGTGAGAATCCTGCAGTGGATGGACAAGATAAAAATGTGTATTGATAAATTTTAACATATTTTCAAATAGGGACCTTGAATAAGTGATGCAGGGATTCAGGATAGGAAAATTGATTTGGATACTCATATAAAGCAAGCAACATATATTTACTCAAAACAAACAGAAAATAAAACACAATATTAACATACTTCACTTGAGAGAGCTATCTGACGTGGAGATCATATCTGGAGAGAGAGAGAGAGAGAGAGAGAGAGAGAGAGAGAGAGAGTAAACAAGACATTTACATTATTCCTCCATTATCCTTTTATGTTTTTGTTCCCTAATCCTTGTTGAATGACCATCGACAGGATGGGACACTGATTCATTTTTCACTACTAAAATAATAATATAATTTCAGCTCACTTGAGCAGGGAAAGAACAATCCGTAATCTTTCGATTCTCTGGGTCCTCTGCAGCAAAATATATTGGTTTTATGTTTTCTGAAGAGGACCCAGAGGGTTGAAAGTGCTACAATAAATTTATTTTTAGTTAAAAAAGAAAAATCTAAAGTCTGTATTTATGGATTATCTGCTCTTTGTGCTCATTTTTGATATTTATAAAAATTTTTGTAAATATCAATCACAATTTAATTAATTAAAATTGCATTTTATAATACCATAGATAGAAAACAAAAAAATTAACAGAAAATGTATTAAAATGTAGGTGGCATTTAAAACTGGTTAGAATCATAAACAATATAGCAACTTCCAGTATCAAATGTCTATGTATAAACTGATTTTTATTTTTGAATTCATATATAAGCCAATTTCTATTTATTATTATTATTTTTCTTATATTTGAATTAAAAAGATATTTTTAAAAAATACTAAAATTTCTCACAGTCTTCCCTGTTAATATTGGAGAGTTTCAAAATTAGAATAAAAAAGATGAATTAAGTGAAATAAATATAATATAATAACATCTAAAAAGGCATATGCAAAATAATTCATATACATTTCAACATTTTTAGGTTCTCTGGTATAAAGAATAAAAGTTAAAACAAGAAATTCTTCTTAGATGTGACACTCATTACATTAAATTTTACTCTGCCTTTGAACTTCTGGAAGATAGAAGATTGTTTTGCACCTGACACACATGATTACGATGACATGTGTCAGGTTCAAAGCAAATAGTTTGGAATGAAAAATATATTCTATATTCATATATGTATTCAAATTGTGAGAGAGAGAGCTTTGATTTTGTTTTGAGAAATACCTGAGGAGAGCTTTCCATTTTTCCATAAGATGTTGTTTTTCTGTATTTGTATATTTAAACTAACAGTTCTGAAGTCTTTATTGCTATACTGTTATATTGCTGATTATACTGTTATTATTGCTGATTTGTTTGTATCAGCTCAAATTGTTTTAGAACTAAATGTGCCAAATAATAGGCAAGACAATACATTCAACAGATTTTGGTCAATGCTGATAAAGTTTTGTCAAAAGAAAATGCACACAACTTCTTTTCATCTTAGAAATAATTTCACTGAAAAATTCCTGAAGATGTCAAAGTTAACTATGGAAAATTCTTCTCATCCAATTCTTTGTTCTCTTAAGCTATTTTGTATACTCTGTAATCAGTTATTATGTGAATGCTTTTGTAATCATGAATAAGTCTAACTTATTCATATAAATTTTAACTTGAAATATAAAATAATACAAATTAATTAATTTGTATTTCAAGTTTAAATTTGAATATTTATATAATGTTAATACTTTATATAATTAATGACTGATAGATCAATATTATACTAATCTAATATATACACCTTTTGTTTATCTAAGGAATAACTGATATATATTATTTCAGCTCATCCAAGCCTTCCTCAGTAGTTCAATTTAAACGCTCCATTAGTGTGTGGAAATTATGGAGCAGCGTAATAAAGAGGTTAAGATTCATCCTTCTCTGCTAAATTTTTCCACCTTCTTGAATGTGTTCTTTTCTCTGTCTTGAGTGATTCTCAGCTGTCCTTCCTTCTCAGAGAATGAACTTATCTTTTGTTTATTATTTAATAAGAGGCAATCATATTATCTTATTATTTGGCAAAAGGCAATCTCATTTCATCATTGTTTGATGAAATCAATCCTTTTACTTCTCCAGAAATTTCCAATTTTTATCAAAAATATTTTAATTATTATAAAATTCTACCAATTAAAATATATATTAAATTATTTTATTAAGGTTCACTGGATTCAATACTATCTCCTTGTTTCTAAAATGATCCATAACATGGACTCATTTTGAACTCTGTTACTTCCCCAAGCATTAGATATTATTCTTTTTTCTCTCTCTCTTTCCTTTTCAGAGTTATTATAATAATCATTTCTTACATTACATAAAACAGACTGAATTATTAGGATAAAATTAACAGAAAAACAATTATTTTTTATATTAACATAAAACTAATCATGATGATAAATTTCATATAATATATATCAGTTATTCCTTAGATAAACAAAAGGTGTATATATTAGATTAGTATAATATTGATCTATCAGTCATTAATTATATAAAGTATTAACATTATATAAATATTCAAATTTAAACTTGAAATACAAATTAATTAATTTGTATTATTTTATATTTCAAGTTAAAATTTATATGAATAAGTTAGACTTATTCATGATTACAAAAGCATTCACATAATACAACAAAAACAAACGGATTAACAACATAATACAACAAAAAACAAACGGATTCACTATGTGAATCCGTTTGTTTTTTGACGATTACGGATTGTTCTTTCCCTGCTCAAGTGAGCTGAAAAGAAATAATGACATGCCCTGTGCAATGCCTGCTTGTCCAGGTTCAAAAACGCTGCCTCAATAGCGGCCTGGAGAGATACCACATTATGATGTCTCGACCTATTAGAGACCTTTCAACAACACTCCATACATAGTAGTCCAAAGGATTCAAATCTGGACTGTTAGGAGGCCAGAATTCTTTATGAAACATCGACATTGTCTGACAACCAGTTTTGTACTAAATGACTGATGTGCGCCCATTGTCTGACAATCAGTTTTGCACTAAATGACTGGTGTGCACAGGTGACTGGTATACTGTAGGTCGTCTTCCGCAATTTGACGCAGTGTGGCCTCACTCACACCCAATATTTTTGCCAATTGCCTGAGAGATTGCCCTGGGTCCTGTGAGATGAGCTCAAGCCCTTTGGATAACTTCCGGTGTCCTTGATGATCTCTCCCTGGAATGGCTCTTCCTTGCTGGGTTGGCAGAACCTTCTTCAGACTTCTCTGAAGCCGCATATCTAGCAGCATTATCATAAACTGTCAAACTTGGATAGTTAAAGAACTGAATTATTTCGAAAGGTGAACGTCCAGTGCGAAGGCCTTCGATTATCGTTTCACTCGATCTTAACTGATCAGCTATTTTGTAGTTATCCTCAAACGCAAGGTGAATGTCCAGCGCGAAGGCCTTTGATTATCGCTGCTTTCCGATTATATTCTGTTCGATCTTAACTGATCAGCTATTTTGTACTTATCCTCAAACGCATCGGATCCAGTGCGAAGGCCTTCGATTATCACTGCTCTCCGATTATATTCTGCACTCGATTTAACTAATCAGCCATTTTGAACAAATGTGTTGTCTGTCTGGCTTACTAAAACGTCAGCAGCATCGTACCGCTAAGGTCAAATATGGCGGGAAATTCAATTTGAAATTTGTCCGGATTTAGCTGATGCACCCTGTAAATAATAAGACCCCACTTAATGCTGCTCTGTTTAACACTATTTCAATATAACGCGGTTTTTTTCGAATTCTATTTTTTATTGATTCACTTTGGCACGGTTTTTCAAACTGTTATACTCACATAAATCCGAAATCGCATAAATTTGTTGTTTTGATATTCCTATGCCGCCTCGCAATGCATTTGATATCAGTTCAGTACAATACATATGAAAGTCTGCTGCGGTCACAGTTCATATTTATGATCGTTCATTAACGTTCTTTTACAGTTAAAGTTTAGCCACTATTATGGAAATTATGCATTAGTTTATACAAAATGATCTAAATTTTGATATACGTTCAAAGGCAAGACGAAGTGTCATGGATGCGATGCCTTGCTATCGACAGTTGCTTGCTGAACAAAAAAGAGGAAAATTGCTTGCCTTTGCAAGCGATTTTTCGTTAGATGATTCTTAACGAAAAAACAAAAACCATCAAATGAGAAAGAAGCTTCCTCATCACAAACAAATTATTTACTTGAATATTTTTGATTTTCATGTTAATGATTTACGAATACAAATCGACATTAGCAATTAAAAAATGCCTATAATTAATGCAATACAATAGTAATAATACATGTTATTCCTCATCCAAACATAAATTATTTACTCGAATATTTTTGATTTTCATGAATGATTTGAACCTTCTTCATCATGAACAAATTATTTACTTGAATATTTTTGATTTTCATGAATGATTTATGACAAATTATTTACTTGAATATTTTTGATTTTCATGAATGATTTATGAATCCTTCCTCATCACAAACATAAATTATTTATTTGAATATTTTTGATTTTCATGAATGATTTATGAATACAAATTGATATTAGCTATAAAAATGTCTATAATTAATATAATACAATAGTAATAATACATGTAATAAAATATGTCTATAATTAATGTAATACAATAATAATAATACATGTTCAATAATAAAATGTCTATAATTAATGTAATACAATAGTAATAATACATGTTACAATGTCTATAATTAATGTAATACAATAGTAATAATACATGTTACAAAATAAAGGTACGTATATTTTTATTCTCTATCCCGTTTCACCTATTCCTATTATTTACGTGTTAAGATGACCTTGTTTAACGCTGTTTCGTTTAGTGCTTGGTTTTCTTCGAAAAACAGGGTCCCTCGCGTTAAATCTTATTGTCCCTCTATTATCCCTCGCGTTAAACAGGTCTTACTGTAAAGTAGTTTATTTTAGCACGACTACTTTGGATACTTGTTTGGATAATAGAGAGTGCTCTCTGACGACAGTGTGCAAACTATCACACATGTTATGTGATGTCAGAGCCTAATGGTCGGGCCGTTTTTGATGCCAGGCCCGTGACAAAAGTCATGGATGTCACCCCCTCTCGGCGGCCCTGGTGTATACAGTAACATAATAGGTTATTGGTCCTGTTGGTGTAATATGCTCAAAGAAGAATGGTCCAACAATGAATTCTGCTATGAAGCCACACCCAAACAGTGAGTTTTGTTTAATGAAGTGGGATTTCCTGAACTGCATAGGATTGTTTGGATGCCCAAATTCAACAATTGTGAATGGGAACAATTCCATTCAGATGAAAATGGTCCTCATCTCCTCACAAAATTCTCCACGGACAAGTATCATCAATTTCTATTCTGGTAAGAGATGTCAGAGCAAATGTCAAGTGATGACCATAATCATTGTGTAGAAATTGCTGTACACAGTTGATCTTGTAAGGATAGAAGTGGAGAACTTTCTGCAAGACTTTCCATACCATAACAGCATTCAAATTCAGTTGTTGTGCTACTCCATGGGAACTGCTACTATCAGCAAGGGTTGCCTTTGTACTCTCAACAAGTGCAGTTGCAATGTCTGTAATTGTCTGTTCTGACACTAGTTTCCATCTTCTGCCAGTTGAACTATTAGCAGTCCTGTTTTTCTTCAAACTTCTGAATCATGGATTTCAATGCATTATCTGATAGCAGGCCTTTATGCAAGTTGTGACAGGTTCTATACTCACAAAAAGTACTGCCACATTGGACTGGTAAAGGTAAAACAATTTCACAAATAATGCAAGCTAAGATAATGTAAGATATATTTTGAGCGAAAATGGTCATTGGAATGCTTTTCTGAACTCCCCATGCGTTTATAATCTGAATCACTGATGCTATTGTAACCAACATAACCAATAATTTGCATTAGAAGCTTTTAACTGAGTCTTATACAAATTCTTGGCTTCCTAGGCTAAAAAACACATTTCCCCTATTGGTAACTTTTGGAACTACATTTTTTCATGAAATCCTTTGCCCCATTGTCTTGATTGACCCCTCTACCAAATTTGGTGCCATTCTAATTGTTAGATTAAAATACAAATGGCTCTGAGTAGTGTTAGTATAATTATAAATGTCCTATATATATTACATATATAATATATATTCATCCTAATTAATAATTATAAATAAAATTATTATATAATGTTAAACATAAGCATAAATGAAAAATTTTGTTTGTATATTTCCATTATATATTTACTTGAGAACAAAATTAAAATCATAATGATAAAACTACTAAAACTAATCTTAATCAAAGAAAAGCTGATTATATTAATTAAAATTTGTATATATAACATTTGATTAACAAGTGAATTTACAGATTATTAATAGTTTAAATTTGATGATCTTAAATTAGTAATTGTCATTCATTTAAAAAAATATTTTTACACTTTTATCCAAATAAATAAAAACTAAATTTATTTGATTAATAAATTATTCATATTTATTCATTATAGAATACTATAAAACTTACAGGAAATGGATCAGGACCTTCCAATATAACATATCCATCTATAACATGAGTTAAAATATGTGGTTTAACTATTGCTTTCTGTGGTTGTTTTTCTTTAGAAATAACATCTGAATGAGGAATTCCTACAATATCTTCTTCTTTTCTAGGTTTCTCTATTGGTTCAGGTTCAACTGTGGCTGTATCTTTCAATGGTGGGTTAGTATCAACCACTGGAATAGGATCCACTTCCATATTTGTCTCTGACATATTATTATTCATTACTGGAGTTTCAGGAAAAGATTTTACATCAACAGTTGTGGGTTTTGGCAAAACATTAACCGTTGAAATAGGTGAGATGTGTTGTTTTGCTAAAACAACTTGCTGTCCAGTTTCAGTAGCTACTGACTTACTTTGAGTTGCAGTACTTTTCATTTCTGGAGTTGGTTTTGTTTGATTTGCAGCATCTGCTTTTTGATGTTGAAGTGGAGGTGTTTGTGTCTGTATCGTAACTGTCTGAGGAGGAGGAGGCTGAAGACCGCCTGGTGAACTTCGATTATTCTGACCACGTGAGCGTTGTTTTGCCTAATTAAAAATTTAATTCAAAAATTAGTATTTATAATTAATAATTTAATTGAATACTATTTCTGTTTGATATAAAATCTTTACTAAATATTTACTGAAAATTGTGTTTATTGTTTAACTTTTTTAATTAGCAAAAAGTTGTTCATTATTTACAATGAACCATTACTTATTATTTATAAAGTTTATTGATCTCATATTGCATTATAATTTGGCAACTCCTTAATAATTATTTTCAAGAAAAAAAAAATCTTGATTTAGATTATTATTTTAATAAAAATAACATATTTTATTTATAAATAATGCCTATTGAAAAAGAAATGACAAATCAAAACATATATTGAAAATATATAAATAAAAAGTCAATTTTTAATTGATGAAAATCAAATATTAAATTATTTTGAAGATAGATTTGTATAAAATTTATTTATTTTTTAATTATACATTAGAAATATCTCTATTTTTGATTAAACTGTCTGTTAATTATTTAAATAAGAAAGCAATCATCATCAAATTAAAGTTTGTAATTAAGCATCATAATTGATTAAATTTAATGAAATGCAAGGAAGAACTATATCAAGAAAACACAATAACAACAAATAGAAGATGACAAAAACTATACGTAACTATTGATCTAACCTGGGTACGATTTGGAGGTGCTCGAGATTGTGCAGCAGCAGCTGTTGAGACTGCTGTTTGAGTGGCCACTGAGCTTGCAGGACGAACCTAATTTAGGTTTTTAAATATATTTAAAAATATATCTTTTGAAAAATTATTTTTATATTATTATAAGTAATAAATGGCAAAATTATTATTTTGTTTGAATATTTATTTGTTTACTTTTATAGAA
This sequence comes from Olivierus martensii, assembly GCA_000484575.1. Lineage (NCBI taxonomy): Eukaryota > Metazoa > Arthropoda > Arachnida > Scorpiones > Buthidae > Olivierus > Olivierus martensii. The sequence continues at coordinate 50,826 of AYEL01069066.1, forward strand.
TAAGTTTAAATTCAATTCTGATCAATTTTATGTGGATAAAATTTTTGTTCTTATAGATTTATAATAAGACTATTATTTATCAAAAATTTTCTATTAATATTCATTGTTACATCAATATTAAAAAAGTTAAGTTTTTATGATCATAGATCAAAATTCAATTTGTTTAAAATATTATGAAAATAAAATTTTATTCATTTAAAATTAAAGATTATTATTAGCATTATTATATTAATATATAATCTGACAGAAAAACTATCATTATAAACTTTTTATCCTCAAGCCAATTTGTCAATATAAGGATTTACTGATAAATCAGTAGATGCATAAACTATTCATTTTAGTCCAAGTCAGCTATTTGAAGATAACAGCTGGCTTAGGAAACTCCTAAAAATACAAGAACTCTTCTAGTTACAAACATTCATACTTATGAATACGAAATTTTATTTTCAAATTTTTTGAAATTTCAAAAACTCTTCAATAATTTTAAATAGTATGATAGCAAAATACTCTAGCAACCAATATTATGTAAAATTACACAGTTAGCATATTACAGCAATATTTCAAGATAGTAGTGATTACACAAAAACCCTAGCTTTATAATCAGAACTTTTTAATTCAAGTTATAAACAGAACATATGTAAGAATTGTGTTTGTAACTTGAGAAATACCTGCATAAACTTTCCATCAATAAGATACTGGCATTTATCAAACTATTACTACTGGCATTAATCTAATAATTAACTCAATAATTATTTAATCTGACAAAATTAATATAGTGATCATCTATAATAGGAAAATTTGGTTTCTTACTTTATACAAAGACAGTTAAATGAAAAATGATGAAACTACTTTAAATAGTAATTATAGAAAATTAAATAATAGAAAATTATTCAAATCTCATTTAAAATCATTCATACACATATCTGATTATAAAATTTAATATTCAAATTAATTTATCATCATCAAGTAACAGATATATTAAACTATATTTAATAATATTTATAATAAATAATCTTAGTCTTTTTAAAATAAACTTAAAATTCAGTTAAATTAAAGAAAACAAGCACATTTTGAGTTTACAATAGGTCCTTTTTAATGTTGGGATTAGTTTCCTGAAAATTGTTACATTGAAACCAAAAACTTCATTGACCTAGCATATAAATTTTCCAAGGAATGGGTCCTATTTGATCCCAGGTCTTCTGAATGAAAAAACCAAAGCATTTGTACCAAGTGAATCTGGTCAAATATCCTATAGATAATATAGTTTAATTAATATATTGTTCATAAACAATAATGTATACTTCAGCTAGTGCTATTATAAAATATTGTTCCTTATTTTTTATAATTATAGGTTTCTCTATTATGAAAGGAAATGTAAAAACAGGGCTTTATTCCATTTCACTTCCTTAACATTTTTAATTAATTTAGTTTTTCTGACAACATAATAGTGAAATGACATAAAGAGAGACTATATGTTAAACAAGGACCCAATGTATTCCCATTTTCAGTATAACTAGTTGTTTTAATTCTACTTACAATTAAATTAAAAATATAGTAGGTCCTCTACTTAAGCAGTCAATTAGTCAATTCATCTCAAAAATTTTCCATGTAAATTAAATACCACTTAAATTCAAATATTTGACATACAAGAATATGACCATTAATAAATGAAATGGCTAGATAAAAATTTATGAGCATACTTTAAGCATAGATATGAAAAATAAGATCATAAATGATATTTTTGCAAAATAAATAAACTTTTTAATGAATTTCTTATTTACATTTTATGAAAATTCAACACAAATAAAAAGACATGAATCCATATATTTCCAAAACCAGATAATTAGGAGACTAATTGCAATAACATGCAAACTTAAACAGATGGTCTACCATTTTTAAACTTTATTATTATTAAAATTATATATATTTAGATTACATTATTATTATTGATACAGAATTAAATGGATAAAAATCTGAAAAATTCTTCTATAAATATATTTTACTTTTATAGTTAATTTAATTGTTTATTAAATTTAATTAATGACAAATTTTTAAATAACATAAAATTTTATTTATTCTTAATATATGTAATAATAAAAACTTTTACATGTATCTAAGACATCAAAAATATTTAATACAAATGAAAATATTTTAAAAGATTTTCATCTTTATCATTATTGTTCAATTACTTGATATTATTAATAAGAAATCATATTTATTTTTTTTTTTTGAAGCAAAATTTTAGTTAAAAGATTTATGATATAAATTTAAATAAAAATAAAAATTTAAACTCTAATTTTATATTTGATGTTTGTTTAAATAAGCCCAAATTAAAATTCAAGATATAAATTATTTTTTAAATATTACTGATTCTATAAATGCAATAGATAAAGATTCATATAAAAGGCATTTTGTTCATTTCAGTATTATGATGATAATAATTCCTCCTGAATCCTGCTAAGCTGCCTGAAAGTGGTGGAGAGGTGTATGTAGCCGGAATAGGTGATGCAAGCCAAAAATCTTTTTCTAGTAGGATCACCCTGGGCTAGAAGGCTATTCCATTTTGCTCAACTAAATGCTAGCAGGTGTTTCCACCTTGGTGGTGTTTTATTAGTATGTAATGATACAAAGCAGAACACGAAAACATACCAGCTCGGACGTCGTCTGGGTTAACAAGGTCTGCATCTGTGAGTTAGGCAGAGGCTCACATTTGAAAAGTTTACTACAGTCTCCCTTAGCCACTGGTGGCGAAAGCAGCACAACCCAAGCCTGGTTACTGCAATACAAATACTCACAGTAGGAAACAGGTCGACACATTATAGCCCAACTAGCCAAAGTGTTTCTCTGGAAACTCAACTGGAGACTACCAAGGCTGGAAAACCATGCCAACGCATGAAATGGAAAACTGACATGAATGAATTCATCATGCGTACATACTACACAATTACAAAATTAGAAACTGACATTACAGGGTACAGAAGGGAACTCTATGACAAATTTACAAGCAGATACCCAAACATAAGAGTTACAGAACAACGCATAGCAGATCAAAGAAGAACCATCATCCACAGAAGCCTCATACCACACAGTACATCAGAAAGCATTAAAACTCAGGTAGCACAATAAATATCACAACATGAAACAGATTCACACGCACAAATAGAACACGAAGTGGAACAGACACCAGATATAACATCCATTGACAACAACACACTGCCCATTAACAACACTGACATAGACCTAATAAATAAACTCACTGACACACTCCAGGAAACATTAACCAAATTCACAGGTACAGATTCCATGCAATGTCCATGCATTCCTAAACGCCACAATTCACAACAATCGAACAATGCATTACATTGTATGAACACACACATTCTACCAAAACTTATTAATGCAGAAACAACACTCATAGAAATACACACACTTATTTATGCTGCTGCAGAAACTGTCACTACACACCTAGGTCTTAAAACACTTCCAAATAAGATGGGCACAAACACAAAACACCACTTAAAACCTGCCTGGCAAAAACAACTCGAAAAACAAATAAACGAAATCAGAACAGACCAAGGTAGACTCACCCAATACGCAAAAAAGAACACATCCACAAAACTCATGAAATCTATTAGAAAGATTTTCAGAAAACTTGAACACACACACACCATGAAAACCACAACA